>JAOPTO010002298.1:0-71949 GCA_033822845.1 Tetrapedia diversipes
GTTGAATTATTTCCTGAATTTATATAAAGTAGTTAATTAATTTTTCAAAAATATTGCCGGCCCCTTTCGAAGTTTAACTACAGTGGCTCCAAAAAGTATTCGTACACTGTATTATAAGGAAATTCATCTACTTACGACATTCTGATTTCAATAAAATTTTATGTGTGTACAAAGCATGGTGTGTCCTGAGTAGGGCAATTTTTTAGGCGGCAAAGTATCTTTTAAGGGAGCTGATAACGAATCTCAAAGTTTCAGCAATTTTTCACACTTTGAATACAAGCTTTCCTGTGTTCGTTTCTTATGGCAGGGCGATAGGGTATTAAAAATTAAACATTTTCTATTTGAAAGGTTTTGCTTGATCAAGTACCATTACAAAGTTATCTTTAAAAAATGAGAGAAAATTCAGAAACTTCAAGGCTGGTTTCAGCCCTTTAAAATGGCATTTAGACGAAAAGAAGAGATTAATTTATACGTGCACTATTACGATTTACATACCCATAAAGTTTTATCAAATACTCAGAATTTCAGGGTTAAACGAATTTATTTGTGACATACTGTACAAATACTTTTTGGATCCACTGTATCTTGTCGGTTCATAATCTTTTAACGGAATTTTATGAATTCACCTAGGGTACAAGCAGGTACAATTTTGGAAATTTTGTGTGGAATTTTTTTAAAAAGTATAAAGGAAGATTTGTTTCATCTATGTTACGGATCTTTTAAACGTAATTTTCAATATCATTTTTGTCGCTGAAAACAAGTTTTTAATTGTTAATGGTTTTAATGTTAAAGGTTTGGTCACTTTTAAAGCGTTCTATTCACTTGTAATCGATTAATCATCAGAGATGTCATCTATGTTTATTGAAGGTATTAATAATTCCTCAAATATACTAATGTTAATTTAAATAATTTGCAAATATATTCAATATCTTATAATTATCGAGCCTGATATAAATTAATAAATTAGAGCGCAAAGATAGAACTTCTATCAAACTTCAGAATTTCAGTGTTAACCAAATTTATTTGTGACATAGTGTGCAAATAATTTTTGAAGCCACTGTATGTAGACGTGTGTGGCCATTAAAGTATTAAGAGGTTAATTTCGACGTGGTCCGACGAACGTACGTCGAAACGCCTAAATTAATTAGACCACTCTAACGATTTCCACGACGCGCGTGCAACCCCGAAACTCGAGGAAAACCACCCTCCACGACCACCCACCTTTTCGCCCCCCTGTGCCGAGGGCTTTGCGACCTTGCAAGGGCTTCGGAGATCCCCCTGACAGAGCGAAGTATCCCGCTTCGACCTCGAATGTTATCTTACATGACCCGGTGCCGGTTCGTGCTCCAACGTACGGCGTCCGATTTCCCCGGGGGATACAGAAACCAATTTCTAGGCTGCGCCGGCCAGGTACGCGGCAGGTGAGTGACTCCTGGGTGGAGGGGTTGAAGGGGAAGAGTCTGCTGGTGTTGCTTGGGTGGAAGGAATCTCGTAGACGGTCGAAAATACACGTCTGCGGGCGGGAGCGTTTCGTCGGTTACACGAACCGCTTGGACGATTGTCCCGCGGTCGATCGCATCCGTGAAAGAACCGGCAGATAGTGGGATGAGAGATTGGCATTAACCCTTTCGCTTCGGCTGTCCTGGCTGCTGAAGTATCGGCACTGAACGGAAGCGCGTGCCAAAAATATGCACAGTGCACATATGGTTTCTGTATATGTATATGTTTTTCTAAGTCTTAAATAATAACTGTGCTGAATAAAACTATCGTTGCTTTAATGTAACAAGCATATTTAAATTTTTAATATAAAAAGGCTTATAAAATTATTAAAATATAAAATTATTAAAATACAAAGTTATTAAAACATAAAATTGTTAAAATACAAAGTTATTAAAATATAAAATTATTAAAATACAAAGTTATTAAAATATAAAATTATTAAAATACAAAATTATTAAAATATAAAATTATGAAAAAGAATTACTAAATTATAAAATTGTTAAAATACAAAGTGACTCACTTGTGATTTCGTCAAGTTCAAATATTATGTGAAAGAAATAGAAGTAAGGACGTTTCTGCTAAATGTAATAAAAAAATCTGCGGAAAATGTATTTTGAAAACAGCATATATATGTAAAAAGTATTTTGAACGAACATTCTTAAAAATAAAGTTTTATTTTTGTCAAATACTTCAATTTTTATGTTTGAGTCAAATTGTTTGAGTCAAATTGACCTGTTTCAGGTGAAACAGGTATATATCCAACATCCGGCAATCTAGTGTTAATTGTCGATAGTTCTATGTGTTAACCCATAATCTCCAATAACATCAAACCAAATCGAAGCCGCAGAAAAAGGTCACACGAACTCTGCTTGCTTTAAAAACATCTACTCTTTCTCGTACAAATCACTTCAAAATGGCACCAAAATCATGGACATAAATCTTCCAGCCAATCGACACACAGGTTTATTGAATTATCTCTTCGAGCTGCCATCCTCTACGGTGACTTTCTTTCTGATCGCCTCAAGATCTACTCAGAATACACTGAACTCGAGTTTGCCAGCGAGTAAAGAGGAAGAAAGCCGAAATGAAAGATGGTTACGTTGAATGCCGACCTCTCAATAGCCGAAGAAAGTCCGAAAGTTCCGAACCACTCGATAGAAAAGCTTTGAGAGGCCGCCCCGACGTACGTGCGAGGGAGCGAGAAAGGGGTGGCGTTGATAAATAGGCGTTCAGAGGCTTTCGCGCGACGATAGGCGAAAGAAAAAGGTGGAAAAAAGGAGATGTTCGATTCGATTGCGGTCACGGAAGCCGAGGCCTGCAGTAAATGTCCAGATAAATGAACGTCCATTGGCTGGAACGATCCGGAACGGTCATCGATAAAATTAATCCGTTCGCTATCGATATCTCATGCGATACTTGTGACCAAAAGTCTGAAGTTATCTGCCACAAAAGTGTGTTCCGTTATGTTACAAATGTATTTAAGAATAATCGTTTTATTTTACATACATATTTGTTAATTTTGCAGCTTATTTAGCCTTGAAAAAGGAACTCAATTTTCATTATACAATATTATTACTTATTTCTGTACTTCTGTTCACGCTTACTCATATTATTATTTATTATTTGTAATATTAATTTTACGGGTATAAACCCATTAGTGTGTACATAATAGAATAAAAGATAATCATAATAGTTCAACTGAAATGAGAAGATTGAGTATGATAAAGAAATCGATTAAACTTGATTCGAGATAAAATATATAATTAAATATTTGTAACTAATATCGCTATGTATGTAAATTTCTGTATTTATTCTATTCTGTTCTATTTTGTTATTTATCTCTTATATCTGCTTATATTCCTAATTAATTTTTCTTACTCTATTGACAACAATTATTATTACGATTCGTTCGATGGTTTTTAAAAGGCTCAGGAATTATGAATTACGTTAAGAATTACATACTGTTCAATTTATAATGATCAATATTTTACATAAACTTTTTTTGCTTTCTCTATAGCAAAAGTTCCTCTTTGCAAAAGCTATTGAATAATTTTCCAATAAGCTTATTTGCTGATATGTTGTCCTCAGCAATTTAAAAAATTTGTTCATTTTTTCTGACTTCTTTTTCCCTTTCTTGACTCGATATAATTCCATAAACAATCTATGGTATTCATACTTAAGTTATAGCTATATGAATTCCAATATTTTCAAAAAATCTATGAACTAGTTAAAACTATGAGTAATTAACATAGCAAGATTAATATTAAATATAAAATTGATAACAGTATCTAGGAGCATTTCCCAACCTAATTTCTTTGCTGTACAGAATTGTTTAAACAAGAATTTTTTAATGCTGATGATTGCTAAAATCTATTTTGATGCCTGAAAATTCAATAATTGTAGCAATTGTATTCTAAAGTTTTCAATTATTTTATTTATATTATTTTCAATCTTCTATATATATATAAAAATGAATGTGTGTCTGTCTGTTTGTCTGTGCTCGATAGATTCAAAAACCATACATCCAATCGCCGTGAAAATTTGGGAAATTATTAGATATATCCCCGGGAAGGTTATTGAAAATATTTTTAAAAATCAGAGTTGGGGTTCTAGGTGCTCCCGAACAACTATCCCAAAAATATCAAAATAACATTTAATTAGTAATAATAATCTTGAGAACCTTTTTTTTCTGCAATAATAATAATTATTTTGGCAAATTTTATTCATGGAGCTCGAAACCCGTCAAATTGACGAGTCCCGTAAACCTAATTATTTTATAATAATTTATCTGTATACGGTTTAATATACTTTAACAATTTTTTCTTACAAAGAGAACTTCGTCTTATTTATCATTTTATGTAATTTTCTTAATACATCGATCGTGGTGATTAAAGGATCGAACACATGAAATTAAATATCGATCCACGGTTCTCGATTACTTTTCCATTGTCGAAAAAGATTTCACTTGCTTTTTCTCTTCTTCTCCAAATATTGTTTTAACATATTTTGAAAATTCGTTCGAGCACACGTGTCCGATTAATTTCGAACAATCTACAATGTCCGTTTCGGTGCGAGCAGCATCAGCGTTTAATAAATGTCTGTCCGAATTGCGGTTGTTACGACCGCCAATGTAAATATTGATTCGCGTTATCCCGATGGGTAATATTTACATGATAAAATATTGTCAATGAACGCATGTTAAGAACTCGCTGCAAATTATCGTTGACGACTCTATTTGCTGTTCGTTGGCGTTCAATTGTAAAACAAAATGTTTAAATAACATTTCTTATTTGAAATGAAAAACAGAAGTAATGTTTAATTAATATTTTATTAACGAATTAGTTAATATTTGTTGAAGAATTAAATATTTTATAAACACGTTCCACGATAACATAGAAATCAGTTAAAAATCTGATTTATACGTTTTTTAAACTTTTACACGGATAACCAATTAAATGGTTCACCATTCTGTTTCATTTTATCACATAACAGAATAATAATCTTCGAAAAAATAATTCGCCTCTACTATGAATTGTCGATAAAATGATTGCTTAGCTATTTGTTTTGAAAACAACTCGTTTAACAAGCACCGGAAACTGGATAATAATTCAACAGTTTAATCAATTTCGTGTACGATAAAATTGCTATTGTTAATACATATGCTATTTTCAATAAAAAAAATATTATCTTTTAAACGCATTTCACAATAATACAAAAGTTATTAAAAAAATCTTTTTTTTGGTTCAATTTCAACGGGACGAACCTTTTGTGTTACAAAGAAGATAAAAATAACTGTCGAACAAAGAGTGTAAGAACAAAGTGACAAATTCAAACAAAGATCACTATAACAAAAAATTAGAATACTAGAAATACAATAATAAAATAAAAGAAAACGAAGAAGAAATCGATACTTAGTGATACAAAATTGTCATTATCCTGATTATTAGTATATATAATTCTAATTATCCTAATTATATAGTATATAATTCTAATTATCCTAATTATACAGTATATAATTCTAATTATCCTAATTATATAGTATATAATTCTAATTATCCTAATTATATAGTATATATAATTATAAGTAACGTATGTACGAAAGGTACAGTAGCGGACAAAAGTTTAAGACCAAAAAGTCAACGAAATTAAACTACCTAATTTATAAGGAATAACAGTATAAATAAAATTTATATTCTATGCTAATTAATAAATAGTGTTCTACCATGATGACGATAAAAATAAGTAAATGAACAATATTTGCATACCATAAAACAATTTTCTATATTGTCCACTCGTCTTAAACTTTTGTCCGCTACTGTATGTACAGGAATAACAGAAAAGATCAACAGAGTCACCGAAACAATTAACCGTTTAATCTTTATTCTTGATAAAAATTTAATTTCTATTCTTCAAAAATGTTTGCACGTACAATCGTTCAAATAGCTCACCGTTTCGATTTCTTGTATCGCAAAAGAAATGAATGATTCTCAAAAAAAAAAAATAATACGCTCCCGTCGTTAATTGCTGATAAAACGATCGGTTAGTTGTTTGCCATGAAAACAACTCGCCTAACAGGCATCGAGAACCGGATAATAGTTCGATCGAACATTGGAGAGTATCGACGTTGAATGTGGACAATCGTTTGAACGACGATTGTTCGTCAACGGCCATTAGACGATACAAACGAGCAGGTGGCACGTTGGGTCGACCGACTGCTTTTAGCTTTACGACCTTATACCAATGATTAAACAGAGAAATTTCGGCTATTATGCGCATGCAGCCCAGTTGGAAACCTCGAGGCATTTATAGGGTGAGTAATAGTTCCATATTTAGAGCAACTTTGGCGTAGGTAAGCTTCTTTCGAGATTGTGCTGGCTATGCTACAAGGCATTCGGTCTTGCGCTCTCTTTGCAGTTCAAATTTATTGCGAAACTTTATGATGGATTTGGAATGACAATTGCATTACCAACGTTTCCTCGCGTTGCAATTTAAAATGCATTGTGTTCACTTGACTTCGCTTCGAAATGGTTGGAATCACTTAATATCGTGCAACGTTTGACGAAATTACGGTGATTATTCCGTGACAGTGACGGATTTTACGAATTTCAACACCACTTGAAACTGTGATTAAATATTTGTTCAGATTGTTCAACATATTCGATTCGAAATTTCTCATTAGACAACCTTTTACCTTTTTTCTAAAAAAATCTTTTATAGATGCAGTAACGGACAATATAAGTTTATGATTCTCAAATATTGTTTATCTATTCATTTTTATCGTCATTATGGTAGAACACTATTTATTAATTATCATAGAACACGAATTTTATTTATCGTGCAATTTCTTATTAATTAATTAATTAATTTGTTTTCTTTCACCTTTTGGTCTTAAACTTTTGTTCGCTACTGTACATTAAAATATTAAACAAAATGAACAAAATCACTGTGCTGAGTGCCATTTCTAATCAATCTAAATTGTAGCGCACACTACGAGATATCTCGTAGTTGGCAGTGAATGGGTTAAAAATATGAAAACTTTAAAGAACAAACAATATTTCGACGCATAATCAAAGGAACGCTATCGTGCTCTTCGGCTTTTTTCAACGCATGCTCGAAAGAGCGCGATCGCGTTCCTTGGCGTTTTTCGATCGTGTTTTTTGAAAACCCTCTGGTACGCAAACTCTGGTTAACACATTGCGGACGGCTCACGAGATATCTCGTTTTTAGCAAATAGAACGTTGCGGACGGGTCACGAGATATCTCGTTTTCATGTTTTTTTTTATTTAATCGGCAACTTAACCCTTTATAAGGCAGAAGGATTCGGAGTAATAAAATAACTTGCGCTTATATTTTTGGCATGTTTTTATTTATATAACAAAAATAAACTTAAAAGAAAAACACTAATTATTTCGGAAGTTTTGGAAAAATAGGTGGTAAAAATATTCCCACTGCAACAAATTAGGACTCCTTTGATAACTTACATAAAAAGATACACAAAGTTTTTGTTGGTGGTAAATATATCGCCTCTGCCTTAAAAAGGGTTAAGCAACCAGCTGCAAATATTTCTGTTACGTGACCATGGTAACGAAGCCTCTCGCATTCCTAAGTAATTTTAGCGAAACAAATGAATCATTCCAAGCATGTAGAAATGATCAGTCATTATAGCATGTTTTTGGAACGTTCGAAAATGTGCGGTCTTTGAGAGAATGTTGAACGCGCAGAGCCCCGTCCGCAATGTGTTAAGGCATTGTATCGAAACAAAGTGTTCTATTTTATATACTATTCAAAACGATTCAAAATCATCATCATCATTCTTCTGAAATAACAAGAATTTGAACGATTTTAGACGGAGGGCATCACGATGAGACCAGGACTGCCGGGACAGAAAGGCGAGGCAGGTCTTCCGGGAAGCCCAGGACCAAAAGGGGAGGGGGGAATCGCTGGTGCTAAAGGTACCAAGGGCGAGCCAGGGCACAAAGGTGGGAAAGGTGATCACGGGAAAGAGGGTCCACGGGGAATTCAGGGATTCAAAGGCGAACCCGGTGCTCCGGGAGCGCCAGGACTTCCTGGTGCACCAGGTGAAAATGGACGGCCAGCCGAAAAGGGTGATAAAGGGGACACAGGACCAGAAGGGAAGCCAGGTCCCGCGGGAGCACCTGGACCGCCAGGATTACCTGGATTAAGCGGTCCTGGAGAAGCGAATGTTGGGCAATCGGGTAAGAAAACGTTTCCCATGTTATGCGAGTTTTTCATAAAACAAATTTCTCTGAATGCATGGGGTGGGACGTCGAATTATTGATAATTTAAATGTTAACAACAATCAATCCATTAAATACCAATATATTTAATACATTAGAGATTTTTACGTTGTAAGTCCCAATGTTCCCATTTGAAAACAAATATAAAAGCGAATTATTTGCAGTTTCATTTGGTTAAATGTCCTTTTTAATTATTTTTTGTGTTTCTTATTGTGTATATTCTGTAAAAAACCCGTCTAACAATATAGAAAAAAGTTGGTACTTACTGGGTTAAAAACAACAATTATAACAATTATGTTAATAACAATTGTGACATTATTACATTATTTTGTCATTTATTGATTAAAAGCATACGTTTTCCTGTTTATTTATTGGTATTCAAAGTAGTTATTTTAAAAACAAATTTTTGTAACTTTCATTATCCTTATTGTTATCTGTAATTTGAATGGTACAGAAGAGTGTTACTGACACACATAAAATTAATTAAATAAGTCGTTGAATTATCATTTGTTTATAGTGTCTATGATGTTTATGTCATCTAGGGGACTAAATTTGCTTACGTTAATAAGTCGTAACTTTTTCTTTATCATATTCCTTTCTATCTGATTAATAGGAAAGTTGTAGTTCCTACTCTTCTGCACCGCTTGAATTTTTTGAAAGTTTTAGAAAAAGTAGGCGCTACTTTTTTCTGCCATAGGATATAAATAACATATTTTAGTATTCTAAAAATATTGCATACTTAGTAAACGATGATTGTCTGTTGTGAACAATCCTGAAATTATTACAGATAAATTATACTAATCCTTAAAATTAACCCCTTGCCTTACAATCATGAGTTACAGAGACTCATCCTATTTGTAACAAACTTTAATTTTAACTTCAACTGCAACCTCGACAATAAACTTAGAAATCATCAAACGTAAATTGAAAGTTCACCAATTTAATTAACCCCACTGCACTGTTCAGGACATTTTTGTCCCATACATAGTTCCATTTCGTTAAAAAATTTGATCAGGTTTCAAGCGATAGGTAGAGAAATTACTATATCCTTTCAGTTTTATAATAAAGAACTATTTCCTCCCAAATTAGCAATACCTTTTAATGAAATTAGAAGACGATTGATCGTAACAGTCTGAGAAACGCATTAGAGTTAACAATTAACGCTTTAGTCGTTAATACTCTCGAATATCAGATACAGTAGCAGACAAAAATTTAAGACCAAAGAGTCAACGAAATTAAACTACCTAATTTATAAGGAATAACAGTATAAATAAAATTTATATTCTATGCTAATTAATAAATAGTGTTCCACCATGATGACGATAAAAATAAGTAAATGAACAATATTTGCATACCATAAAACTATTTTCTATACTGTCCACTCGTCTTAAACTTTTGTCCGCTACTGTACTTCGTCTGCAATTTGCATGCGTGAAAAAACTAATTCGCCCCTTTACAACCACCCCTCTTTACGCCAAAACGTTGATCTTTAATCTGCTGGATTAATTAGCGTTAAGGGACAAGGGCGACAAGGGTGAGAGCGGTGCACGCGGGTACAAGGGTGACAAGGGCACCAAAGGCGAGAAGGGGGACAAAGGTGACTCCGGGCCAGCCGGAATTCCCGGTGTGAACGGAATTCAAGGACCGCAAGGCAACAAAGGCGAGCCCGGCAAGGACGGGGTGTCCGGAACGTCGGGACTCGTCGGTGCAAAGGGCGAAAAAGGCGAGAGAGGTCCACCAGGAGCCACGGCCATAGCCAGTTCCGGCGACTACATCACCATCAAGGGTGAGAAGGGTGCGGAGGGCAAGAGGGGCAGAAGAGGCCGTCCTGGACCACCGGGACCTGTAGGACCACCTGGGAAACCGGGAGCGATGGGAGAAATTGGGTTACCTGGATGGGTGGTATGAGAAAATTTCTATTCGACCCTTTTCATCCCCCACTTTTCATCGATCAACCCCTCTGTTTCTATTCGATTTTCTCTCTTCGCGAGGAAAATCAGTTTTGAACGATCATTTTTACCGCCGCAAGATTATTTGAGAATTACCCGAAGGGTACACACCCTGGTTTCGTGAGTCGACTGTACTTTGTCCAAGGAGACGAGACAGATGATGAGACAATTGAACGTGATCATCGTGCGGGTAGAACGGGCACACGATTTTAGGTAGTCCAAAATGTAAAGAAATAAGAAACTACTTTTGTGAGAAAGAATTTGGTTACTGACAATACACTGCGAAGCTTGGATAACTGATAGGCTTTGTTGCTTGGATTAGTGCAACGTAGTCATCCTCACTAATAAACGAATACTTACCGTGAATGAACTATACATTCAGAAATAAAACTTTCTTATTTTTAATCTGTTTTTTCTTAATGACACTGTTACTAGTATATTTGTGAGGCTTTTCTGATTAAAATGGAACTATGAATGAACTATACATTCAGAAATAAAACTTTCTTATTCTTAATCTTTTTTTTTAATGACACTGTTACCAGTATATCTGTGAGGCTTTTTTGATTAAAATGGAACTATGAATGAACTATACATTCAGAAATAAAACTTTCTTATTTTTAATCTGTTTTTTCTTAATGACACTGTTACCAGTATATTTGTGAGGCTTTTCTGATTAAAATGGAACTATGAATGAACTATACATTCAGAAATAAAACTTTCTTATTCTTAATCTTTTTTTTTAATGACACTGTTACCAGTATATTTGTAAGGCTTTTCTGATTAAAATGGAACCAAACACGATATAATTTGGTTCCATTATTTACTTAATCTTATTCATTATACGTCATAAGCTGTAAACGCAGTAATGATCGCAAATACAATCTAAATTATATCGCGTTTCGTCTTATTTTAGTCAGAAATAACTCATAAATACATTGGCAAAGGTTCCGTTAAAACAAAATTAAAGATAAATGCTGTTAACATTTTATTTTATTTTCCTGTAAATAAAACTCAACCATGCTTCCATAATTGCAAGTGTTCGATCCCTTGTTTTCATTCACCTATCCAAGCATTACTGTAATTCGTACACTCAGTATAAATATTGGTTCCTTGCAAACGATGGAAATTTTGCATAAACCAAATACATTTATTCAACACTAACATTACCGAAACAGTCAAAATGGCCAATTTTTAACCATTCACAAAAATTTTGTAAAATATACTGTAGAACACTCTCGAGAATTTGCCATAATTTCTTTTAATGTAAGTGATGTAAACAAAGATTTATTCCTATTATACAGTGATCTGTGAAATTGGTCAAATACTTTCCTTTATATTTTTCATTTCGTTGAAATATAATTTGCTAGCTACAGCGATCGCGTGAACTTATTGTTTATTTCTTCTGTCTTGTCTGTTTGGACAAAGCACAATGCTTATAAATAGTGATGGCAACGATACATCTAAGTTTGAACCTATGATCAACATTTTTCATAACACTTCGGTTGCGAGATTTTAATTTTATCATTATCTAAAATTTCCATTTACAGGTGAAATATGAAATTTAAAAGATTTATCTGTTTAGCAATTTAAATGTAAAGATTAATTAATGCACAAAATGAAATCCTTTATTTATTACTTCCTTGCACTTCTCGCGTTTCATGAAAATTTAAGCCAATCATAGAATTCCACTCCAATATCTGTATACCACGTGAATAATTATCAAACCGCTCATTATTTATTAACTCATGAATAAATACCATAAAACAACATTTCCGATTCCCTGTATCATCACGAAACCAAACAATAATTAACGCGTGCCCGCTTGAAATCCCAAAACGCTTCCCTTCATTTGCATGTAAGTATCGAACTCTAAAATCATGATATTTTTTTTTTCCAATGCCACGCACAGAACTCCATGAAAGTGAGTATGACACAAAACCCGTATCGATCACGTTTAACCCTTTTAGCGTTAGCGAGCCGATCTAAGCATATTTTATAACTAACAATTTTGCTGCACAACATTATACTTCATATTCTTTAAGTTTTGAAAGAATAAATAGTGAAATTTTCTTCCAAGAAATCGGAATTTTATTTCTTATAAAGTTATTAATGTATCCTAATTCTGAATTTTATTTATACTGTCGATATTATACTGTCTGCCTTACTGTGTCACTATATTTTTCAAGTATTTATACTAATGGGACATTTTTTTCCCATTCAAATAAATAAATAAATAAATAAGCGTGCATATCAAATCGGCCCGTGGCATTTTTCGCATGCAATCCGTAAAATGCCTGGCATTAAAAGGGTTAATAAAATTAGATACGAACGATTCCCGGTTCACGATACAACTTCGAATCGTGCAATAACGATCAGACTTCTTAAATTGCTTAGAACAACGTTACTAGACCAATTACTCGTCGAGACAGCGCAATAATCAGGCCATAAAATTAGAAATCACGGTAATCGGGCGAAGTGTATGGTAGATTGAACTACACGCGAGATTAATTAAAGGGTTAATGAACATAGAATATTCATGAACAGGAAGGTGGAACATGAACGCTATGTATCGGTAACTACTTCTAACAGGGTCGTCCTGGAACTCCCGGACTTCCTGGACCTGTTGGACCAGCTGGTCCCAAGGGGGAAAAAGGAGAGCCCGGCACACCGAGTCCTTATGGAGTTTCCGTTGGCGTAAGTACGATTTACAGGGTTACCCTTAGGTTAAGATCGAAGCATCGAGCAACCGGAAGCAGCTCGCCCACGGGATGCAGGGAAATTAGCACGATCGTTCGTGTAACGAAACGCGTGCAGCAGAATTTATACCGGTCGGTCGCAGAAATCCCTGCACGTCAGTTGAATCTAAAATATTGTAGTATCGTAGTTTTAGGGGATTTCAAAGAAGGTAGTTTCAAACACCATAACAGGTAGTGGACACTGAAAGTGAAAGTGAGGGCCGACTAAACGAAAGCCAGGCTCATTGGAAAAAATCGTTGGCAAGAAATAATTTGGTAATGTTTTTGTTGGTGATCTTTCAGGATTCATGCTTGAGATAAACTAAAAGACACTTTTTTCTGATCAATAACGTATATTTACATACATACAGTTGCTCCAAAAAGTATTCGTACACTATGCCACAAATAAATTCGTTTAACCCTAAAATTCTGAGCCTGATAGAAGTATTTGATAAAAGTTTGTGGGTATATAGATCATAATAGTATACGTATGAATTAATCTCTTCTTTTCATCTAAATGCCATTTTAAAGGGGTGAAACCAGCGTTGAAGTTTCTAAATTTTCTCTCATTTTTTAAAGATAACTTTGTAATGGTACTTGATGAAGCAAAACCTTTCAAATAAAAAATTTTTAATTTTTAATACCCTATCGCCCTGCCATAAAAAAATAACACAGTAAAGCTTGTATTCAAAGCGTGAAAAATCGTTGAAACTTTGAGATTCGTTATCCGCCCCCTTACAAAATATTTTGCCATCAAAAAAAATTGCTCCACGCAGCACACACCATGCTCTGTACACAGATAAAGTTTCATTGAAATCAGAATTTCAGAAGTAGATGAATTTTCGTATAATACGGTGTACAAATACTTTTTGGAGCCACTGTATATATACACAAAAGAAATATAGACGAATTTTTCTTTTATTTTTACTTAGTTATTACGAGTATTTTACTTTTGCTAATTATTACGAGTATTTTACTTTTACTAATTATTACTAGTACTGTCTGATTCTATTTTGTTGGTGATTTTTCAGGATTCGTGCTCGAAATGAACTAAATGACACTTCATTCTTATCAATAACGTACATTTACATATGTATATACACAAAAGAAATATAGACGAATTTTTCTTTTACTTTTACTTAGTTATTTCGAGTATTTTACTTTTGTTAATTCTTACGAGTATTTTATTTTTACTAATTATTACTAGTACTGTCTGATTCTATTTTGTTGGTGATTTTTCAGGATTCGTGCTCGAAATAAACTAAAAGATACTTCTTTCTTATCAATAACGTGCATTTACATATATATATACACAAAAGAAATTTATACGAATTTTTTTTTTACTTTTACTTAGTTATTTCGAGTATTTTACTTTTGCTAATTATTACGAGTATTTTACTTTTACTAATTATTACTAGTACTGTCTAACTCTATTTAATACACTAATTCACGTTTATTAAATGTCTTAAATTCTCAATTCGTCGCATAACTATATAAAATATTCAACTTTAATCATCTTATAGCGTTCACAGAGAATTAATGGCATTAACTGTATAGAAATCTAAAGAAGACTTTACTAAAAAAAAATTGGCCATTTTCCTATAATTTTGAATTGATCATAATCCTGTCTTTTCTATAAAACTTTTCTGTAATTCCGTATAATGCCGGTCGTATCCCCATAATCAAAGGTGCTTGGTTTCGATCTAATTATCTTTAGTAATTAGCAGATATAAAGCCACGTGGACAAATCACTTTAATAAGTTCTGTGAACAAGTTAGTACCATGTTCTGCGTTTTACATCCTACCAATGCTTGAAACGAGCAAAAATTAATAGCGGGTAAAAATCGTGCAACAAAAGGAGAGACTTTTAAAGAGTTTCCAGTGCGAGTCGAGGGAGGATAATGGATACATTTTTTATCCCGTCCCGCAGCGAGTGACAGTTTAAAGTGGAGATGTGCACGGTGATCTACGACTCCCGTTACGAACTTTCAGGGATCGTTGGAAAGGTCGTTCTGAGTTGAAAGTATTACACGAATACCAGATTTTTACTTGCCCGCGATACGATACATACAAAAGTATAACATTAACCCGTTAGCCCCTTGGCATACAAATGAAACGGAATTTGATGCGTCGAAAAAATACTATTCAATGTGACTCAACCCGAACAAAACATTTTATTATAGAAAATTTCTTACTTTTTGTTTAGTAGAATGGATAGGGCTCAAGTGTGAGTAAAATAAAGTGAAGTATGCTTGGAATATTATATTATATATATTTAAAGATAGTTACAGCTTAACCCTTTGCATACTTAACCCTAGCATATGATAGTTTCGCAAATTTTCAGACGTTAGTTCAGACCCGGACGTTAAATAGTCATATATGTAAATTTTAATACACGACTTAACTAAACTGAATGAAGTTTAATATACGTGAATCATAATAAATATTTCGAATTTGAGAATTTTTGAAATTAGTATCATTAAACGACCAACAGTCACCTCTCGAGTACAAAGGGTTAAAATTATGATAAAATAGAAGATGGCTGTGCCATCCTCGAGATCCTCCCCTATGGGATAAACGCGTATTAACCCTTTGAAACCGAGAGGTGACTGTTAGTCACCAAATGATAGTTTTCGCAAATTTTCAAACTTTAGTTAGTTTGTTTATTACTCAGGCTTGGAGGTTAAATAGTCACATATGTAAATTTTAATACACGACTTAACTAAACTAAATGAAATTTAATATACGTGAATCATAGTAAATATTTCGAATTTAAAAATTTTTGAAGCTAGTATCATTAAACGACTAACAGTCACTTCTTGAGTACAAAGGGTTAAAATTATGATAAAATAGAAGATGGCTGTGCCATCCTCGAGATCCTCCCCTATGGGATAAACGCGTATTAACCCTTTGAAACCGAGAGGTGACTGTTAGTCACCAAATGATAGTTTTCGCAAATTTTCAAACTTTAGTTAGTTTGTTTATTACTCAGGCTTGGAGGTTAAATAGTCACATATGTAAATTTTAGTATATCACTTAACTAAACTAAGTGACATTTAATATAGGGGAATCTTAGTAAATATTTCGAATTTGAAAATTTTTGAAATTAGTATCATTAGACAACTAACGGTTACCTCTCGAGTGCAAACGGTTAATATTCATTTTCAACCACGACTGTAGTCCCTTAATGGGACTTCCGGTTTGGATTCGAGAAAGGTGTGACAGGCGAGGTGATTGAGAGCGAGAATTGTGAAAATTAGTGGAGAAGGGAGGTACAAGGGGTGGTAGTGGGTAGTGAAAGAGGGGAAACGACCGTTTCAGAAAAACTCGCGAAACTTGCACGAATGCTCGAAGATCACCGTGTAACACACGTACACCTTCGAATCTCGTCGCACGAATCGTAGAACGGTACATGGCTGACGAAAATTAATGCAACTGTGCGCTTGACGCCGGTTCTCCTCCCTTTTTTTTTTCCTAGGGATTTTCACCGCTCTTTTTCATCTTTGTCGGCTAGCAAAGCCGCGACTAGATTTATTCGCCGTGGCGCCCCGAGCGCCAGAAATTTCGTCGGAATTTCGCCGACTCCGTGACAAGTGACAAGCACAACCGAATGCGTGTGGCAGGGCTTAATTCACCACACTTTGGTTTAAAAGCAGCGCCAACGTAAGGCAAACTCGACGCTTTTATTGCGCTTTCGAACGGCCTTGCGACGACGAAACCATGATTTATTATATTGATTTGCTGTTGGCGAATCGAACTCGAATATCTTTTGATTTTTCTCTTTTCTGTTCAAATTACAGTGTAGGTTTCCGTTATATATAATATAATGTAGCAATTAGATTCCTGAAAGTTCCCATGTTATGCGAAATTAAAAGAATTTGTTTCCGCAGAATCCAAAAATCAGCAAAATTATCACAACTTGTCAATTATATTTTTATCAACGTATCAATAACCGACCAAACGTGGTATATGTTAATTAATGTAAGATGGACTAATTCTTCTTTCTTGTAGTTGTGAAATAATTTTTGTTACGTGTATTATAAAATATCTTTGCCTACTATGTTTTCTGTGTTACGTTTTTTTACGTTGTTCGAAGGTTACTTGTTATGATGGCTTCTTTTAATAGCAAGAAATTAATAGAAAGAAAAAATCTTTCACCACGTTTCTTTATTTTTAACTACTTGGTACATTTCATTTTAATCGTCTAGCTAAATTTTGTTGTCCATTTCTATCTCAACTTTTTTCGAAGTCTGATCTCCTTTTACAGTAGCTAAATAAACTGCGACAATTGCTAAAAGCTTTTTAATTCGGATAAAGAGAAAAACAGTTTGAGAATAGGTATTTAACTTAATACTTAACTATCTAAATACACTTAAATAAATATACTTATAAATAATATACTTAAATAAATATACTAATAAATATATTTAAAATTTACAACTAAAAATAATCTCCACGACTCTCCTAAAAATACTTCTCGACTACATATATTTATTTATTTATTTATTTATGTACTTATATAAATATAAATATAAATAAATATATAAAATCCACAGGTTGGAAAACACCAATCTATCCTACCATATTTTACGTCAAAATAAGATTTTTAATTTACAAAACCGGATAGGTGATAAATAGATTTAGGTTAAAAGTGAAAAAAAATAAATACAGTACAGTGTAGGTAACAGAAAACGAAAAGTGTGAGTGTCTGAAGCTGTGAAACAAAAATGTAAACCAAGTTCACTTTTCTTGGCTTGTGAAAATAAAGATTACCTGCCTGTTCTAATCTACGAATCCTTGAATCTGTGCGCTCGAATAATGTTCAGATAAAGGGAGACAAGGGTGACGACGGTTTCCCCGGTATCCCTGGACAACCTGGAAGAGACGGACAGAGGGGACCTCCTGGACCTCCAGGCCAACCCGGACCACCGTCCCAAGGGAATTATATTCCAGTACCAGGGCCTCCAGGACCTCCTGGACCACCAGGTCCACCCGGGCTGTCTTTGATTGGACAAAAAGGAGAACCAGGGATCGGTAGAAGTCACATCTTCGGCGAGAGAGACTACTACGGAGTTAGACAAGGTAAAACAAAACGACAGTGTGTATCGCTTAGCAAGATCATTTTATCGAATAGGTTTGAAAGTAATCAAGTCGACATAAAAATGGTTTGCGGTTGATGAAAAGATATAGTAGAGGACAAAAGTTTAAGACGACAGGATAATGTAAAACAGAATTTTATGGTCTGCAAATATTGTTTATCTATTCATTTTTATTGTAATTATAGTAGAACACTATTTATTGATTAGCACAGAATAAAAATTTTATTTATACTGTTGTTTCTTTTTAATTAATTAATTTACAGTAGCGGACAAAAGTTTAAGACGACAGGATAATGTAAAACTGAATTTTATGGTTCGAAAATATTATTTATCCATTCATTTTTATTGTTATTATGGTAGAACACTATTTATTGATTACCATTGAATACAAATTTTATTTATACTGTTATTTCTTTTTAATTAATTAATTTACAGTAGCGGACAAAAGTTTAAGACGACAGGATAATGTAAAACTGAATTTTATGGTTCGAAAATATTATTTATCCATTCATTTTTATTGTTATTATGGTAGAACACTATTTATTGATTATCATTGAATAAAAATTTTATTTATACTGTTATTTCTTTTTAATTAATTAATTTACAGTAGCGGACAAAAGTTTAAGACGTCAGGACAATGTAAAACGGAATTTTATGGTTCGAAAATATTATTTATCCATTCATTTTTATTTTTATTATGGTAGAACACTATTTATTGATTACCATTGAATACAAATTTTATTTATACTATTATTTCTTATTAATTTATTTTTCTTAAACTTTCGTCTGCTACTGTATATACATGCGTACACTCCCGTTCATAAGTTATCGGACACTTGTTGTTTATAAATAAAATACTCGTCGTGTTTAGCTCATAGTATAGTCTTAAAAACAGAATACGATTTAATCTTCTCTATGACTCAAGTAATCGATGAATGGTAGTTTCATTCTGTAATTCTAACATCAAATCTGTTCATACTAAGCCTCTTAAGCGTCCGATAATTTATGGACGAAGGTGTATGTACTTTAAGAATAAGGTAAACTTTCAAATTAACTTTAAAAGAAAAAGTAAAAAGTTGTCTATGCTTGCATGAGCTTCTTCGAAACTACGAAATACGAGGAGGAAAGAGATTTTTTATTGTGAAAACAAATTTTATGTCATAAGGGCCCAGAACTAGCTTGGACGAATTGAAAGCTCTTCGTGAACTAAAGCAACTGAAGGAACTTAAGGAACATTTAGGTAATGCATACCAAATATAGAATATCCTAGACTAACATTTCTAAGAGTACAATCAGTGGTAGATCCGGAAAAAGGCGCCTAGACAATGAAGATAAAAAAAGAAAAAGCATTATAATCGCAAAATTGCAGACACGTCTTTTTTGAAAAGAAAGAGTGATTTTTCAGAAAAATTCAGCACAACAGAATAAGCATTTTCCTTAACACAAATTCCAGTGATAGTATCAGAGTTATAAATACAAATAAAACTGAATTATCATAACTGAACAAAAAAGAAAATGTATTTTTGAAATGTTATAATGTGAATATTAATGAATCTATAACGTTTATAAAATTCATGTTTTCGACAAAGGATTAACGTATAAATTCGAAGTAAATTTTAAATCGTATAGAAGAGGATTCGAAAATATATGTAATATATTTCTGGATCTGCCTTTGAGTACAATGTATTTCTCTGCATGATTCTAATCCGAGAGATCGTACATAAATATTCCACAGAATTTTCACAAGGTGCTGGAACCGCCGCGACCAGAGGTCCTCTAGAAAGCACCACGAAAATCGTGCCGGGAGCAGTGACCTTCCAAAACACAGAAGCCATGACGAAAGTAAACTTCACTATGATAATTCACAAATGTACCTTGCACACATTCGAACAGCCCGTAAATGGTTGTGATTTTGTTGCATCCTTAGATGTCTGCTGTGAGCCCAGTCGGAACATTAGCTTACATCATAGACGAACAAGCGTTGCTCGTTAGAGTGAACAATGGCTGGCAGTACATTGCAGTTAGTATAAAATTCTGTAACCCATTATATCTCACTGTATCGTTATTAGACTACGAATTTTTATGCAAATTCAAATCTCCATAAGGATAAGTGCATAAGTAAGTAAGGGGAGTAAGTGGGATAGCGTGGTGAATGGGATAAGTTTAAGTTAAATTTAACCCTCTATGGGCCGAATTTTTGTTTCAAATATAAAATAATTGATGGAACGAAAATAAATAATTATAATACTATATATGCAGCTGAAAAAAAATTTTTCAGTTTAAACAATTTTACATTATAGAACATTATATAATTAATATGTATACTCCATCTCATAAAGAAAACAGATTATTTGTTTAAATGTCAATAAATTAGCATGTGACCTGAAAGTTACACGGGCCTATAGAGGGTTAAGTGAAAGATATGTAAAAAAGGAGAAAAAAAACGAAAGCTTTGTATTCCTATATGGAAAGCAAATAAAGAAATACAATGCATAAGGGTAAGTGACAAAATAGAATATAATTAGAAATTTGTTTCACCCCTTAAATTTCATCAATTAACATTGATATCAAATATTTTGCATACCTCCGTGCATTGCGTGCATTCTGCGGTCTTTTGCATATTGAAATTTTCTATAAATGCAAAATTTTATTCTTCCTATTTATGAACTTTTTCGATTAAAATGTGCCGTTTTAGTTGAAGCATATTTACCAACAACTTATACACTGAGCACAATACTTTTAACCCTTTGCACTCGGCTGTCCCCTCTCATGGACATCGTAATCCTAGCATATGATAGTTTCCCAAATTTTCAGATGTTAGTTCAGACCCGGACGTTAAATAGTCACATATGTAAATTTTAGTATATCACTTAACTAAACTAAGTGACGTTTAATATAGGGGAATCATTAGTAAATATTTCGAATTTGAAAATTTTTGAAGTTAGTATCATTGAACGACTAACAGTCACCTCTCGAGTGCAAAGGGTTAAAATTATGATAAAATAGAAGATGGCTGTGGCATCCTCGAGATCCTCCCCTATGGGATAAACGCGTATTAACCCTTTGCGCTCGAGAGGTGACTGTTAGTCACCAAATGATAGTTTTCGCAAATTTTCAAACTTTAGTTAGTTTGTTTATTACTCAGGCTTGGAGGTTAAATAGTCATATATGTAAATTTTAATATACGACTTAACTATACTAAATGACATTTAATATAGGGGAATCTTAGTAAATATTTCGAATTTGAAAATTTTTGATGTTAGTATCATTAAACGACTAACGGTCACCTCACGAGTACAAAGGGTTAAAATTATGATAAAATGGAAGATGACTGTGGCATCCTCGAGATCCTCCCCTGTAGGATAAACGCGTATTAACCCTTTGCAACCGAGAGGTGACTGTTAGTCACCAAATGATAGTTTCGCAAATTTTCAAACTTTAGTTAGTTTGTTTATTACTCAGGCTTGGAGGTTAAATAGTCATATATGTAAATTTTAATACAACGTCTTAACTAAACTAAATGAAGTTTAATATAGGTGAATCCTAGTAAATATTTCGAATTTGAAAATTTGTGATGTTAGTATCATTAAACGACTAACGGTCACCTCTCGAGTGCAAAGGGTTAATTTTCATGCGATATGAAATTCGTATATTGTACGTCATTCTTTAAAATACTATCAATACCCGGCAAACAACGATAAAATGCGATAAATTGGATAATCAAACATGGCTTGAAGCGAATTTCCGATATCCCCGCTAATCTATCTAACAAATTATACCGTATCGGTTTAATTCAAAACATTTATACCATGTTCCATTTAGCTGGGCTCGCTTTTACCAATAACTACACCAGCACCACCGACCACGTCACCGCCTCCGGCGAATCCACCTTTCGAGGCTTCCAACCTGATCAACCAGATACCCGTAAAAGCAGACGGAATAGGGGTGAGTTACCATCTTAATCCTGTCGAGTGTAAAATGTTTCGATGGAAGGCGTACTTAATGTATTACCTAATTTCGATCGAATTTTTCTTCCTGCTGCGAAGTGGTATCCGCGAATGGTAAGACATTAGCACGATTAATCCTTTGACGTTACGCTTCTCTTGTCTCTCGCTTTTCGTAGAAACATTTCATTTTCATTAAAAATTAGCAAAATTAATATCTCTTCTCCCGCTTAACGATTTCTATCCTTAATACTATTCCTACCACGACCGGTCAAATGACCGTTTTTAAAATTTCGATTAGAATTTTACATATACAACGTAATCGAACCGCCTTTAAATTTTAAACTTTTCCTCAAATAAACCTATAATACATTTTTCAATATTCACTTCTTTTTTCATTGTTTAGTTTCTGAGAAATATTTGTAGTCTGTCTTACGTGGGAATGTCGCGATAGGAATAGGTATACGTGAAGTGTCGATAAGAATAGTGTTAATCCCTCGTACGTGGCACATTTTCATCGTGAAACATGCAGCACGGTAAACGCGAAGTCGAACAAATTCGTCTGATAAAATCGAACACTTGGACTCGTTTGAGGGCTGTTCACAAAAGCTCTACATTTTTTTTTTATTTTAAACTTACATCTTTTGAATTTTGAATTTTGTGTTCAACCCTTTATCTGACAAGCATTGAAATTTCAAATAAACAAATTTGGGAGTTATCCAAGTTAAGTACATATGCCCTTTCTAAGGGAGCAAAGAGCTGGAAAAAACTTTATGAGCATAATTTATGCAATGGGCAAAAATAATTAGGGCATATTGCTCTTTCACATGCAAGCTGCTAGAAACACATGTTGCTTGAGTTCAACATTATCAGATAAAGGGTTAAATTTTCCGTTAAAATAAAATAATTTCAAATTATTATGATGTTTGAAAAGCCTTCCAATTTCGAACAATTGCCACTGTACATACATAGCAATAACTCTTTTTTTTTTTTTTTAATTAAGGGCTTAACGTCGCATCAACAGCGCGATCATTAGCGACATAAACCATTAGTTGTTGGTGCTAAATGTATTCATAAAGTTGTCTATTACTTTGGATGAAACTGAGGGTATTTTTGGTATTTTCTGTGCTGCTAAAGATTTCTTTTACTGAGTTAGGAACCTTTACCTGGGTTTTCGTGAGGTTTCGTATTCCTTACAGAAAAATAAAATATGTTCGATGGTTAAGGGATGTTGACACTTGTGGCAGTAGGGTGGGGGTGTTTTTTTTAGAAGGTGTTCCTGTGTAATCCTAGAATGTCCGATCTGGATCCTATTTAATACGACTTGGTCTCTTCTATTAGCTGGTCTTCCTATTCCATTTCCAAATTTCTTTGTAAACGTATCAAAAATTACTTTTTTAAAGTGTAACTCTTTAAATTACTTAACCCTTTTCAAAATGTCTACAATATAATTCCTACCGAATTATTCAACTTCTTATCTCCTCATTTTCCTACACACACATTTCAAACAAAAAAAAAAAAAATATATATATATATATAAGGTAATTAATATCGTTGAGAATTTTCAATAAGAGAATAAATTACAATGTGTTGCTCTGTAAAAAGAGATTAATTTTATTTTCTTAATCGTTACATTATTTACAATATATACATTTACCTGTAAAAAGAGAAACGACAATTAAATTCTATTCTCTATTTTGTTATCCTACAACGTTTATAAGTCTCTGTCTCCTTTGTGTTATAAATTATAATTGTATTTCCGTAACCTAATTTTATTCAGCACGTATGTCATCTAACTATAGCTCCCTCTATATCTATATCTATATCGATATCTATAAGTGAAGACAGCGTACTTCTCTCACATATATATATATATATCTTATCTTAATAAATAATTTTGTTTTCAGCAGTATAATATTAAAGATGACATAGGAGTTAGAAAATTAACCGAAACGAACTTATCGTAACAGTTTTCATAAGAAAATGAACTCACTTTATCAATCGTACCCTATATCAATAAGATATTAGAATAACATTTTTAAATATTTCCTATGATTAACGATAAATATCTGTCCCATTAACGTTACAATTTCCAGTTACGAATGGCTGCTTTGAACGAACCGTTTACCGGTGACATGCACGGTGTACGGGGAGCTGATTACGCTTGTTATCGACAAGCGAAGCGAGCCGGTCTGAGGGGTACATTCCGAGCATTTCTCAGCTCCAGGGTTCAAAACGTTGACAGCATCGTGAGACTCGGAGACCGGGATCTTCCTATCGTTAACATAAAGGTGATTCGCAATCCAAAATTGATCCATCCCCTACCAATTATTTATTGATTCATTATAAATTGCGTAAGTACTCGTTAAGCAAGACCATTGATGCAGAAAAGAATAAAATAGATACAGATCTTAGGTACTCATACGGTACCAATAGAAAAATAAATTTATTTATTTATTTATTTATTTATATGGGATTAACCCAGTAGAGAATTACAAGGAAATTATTACAGTGAGGTATGAAAATGTAATAATGGTAACAGAGAGAAGTAAAAATATACGAATGGAAGAAAAGTGTATAAAGATAATACAATTTTATAGATATATAAATCTATAGATAAAACAATTTTTAGAAGAGGAATGTAGCAGCTGTTTTTTAGAGTAAAGAGATTGGCTGAATAGATTTAAGGTAGAATAGGTGTTGTTAACATTAATGATCATTCAATAAAATCTTCTAGCTGGTGTTGAGAAAGAGGGGAAAAACACAATAACTTGTGAGTGATCGGCCATTATTTTCACGCAAAAATAAATATGGGAAATACAGATAAAGACAGTTTGGCCCCACAAAAATATGAGAAATTAAATAAGTCAAAATAACAGAGAAAAAGAGGAGAAAGAAAAGAAATATTCAAGTTAGGATTAAAAATAATTTTATAACTGTACGATTGAGTTATATCGGCAAAATAAGTGAAAAGATCAGTTTTGTCGGCAATATCGTTGGTTTAAATGCAAATCCTAGTAATGGGATCGCGAGATACTAAATTACTACTAAACATGTCGACCATAAAGAGCAGAGCATGTGGTAATGACCAAAGATCGACATTAAATTTCAATTACTGTAACAACGGTGTGCAAATCTAAACAATTATTAATGATCATGAACAGCAAAATGAGAATCCGTAACCAGTCGTCTACAATTTATCGATGAAAGTTTCTCGTGGAAGCTTTCAATCAGTTTTCCATAAATGTATCGGACGTGTTATGAAATACTTGTTTTCGAATCTCTAGGGAGACGTTCTGTTCAACTCGTGGAAGGAGATGTTCAACGGAAATGGAGCGTACTTCTCGCAGAACCCAAGAATCTACAGCTTCAACGGAAAGAACATTCTCACCGACTTTGCATGGTAATTATCTAATTCGTTAGACTTTCTGTTATATGATGTATGAATAGGAATTAATTTTTTAAAACTCGAACAGTTGTCGATAAAACTCGAAATACAATTGAACGCGTTAACGTTTTACATAATAATAATAATTAGTCTGCCTTAGTAATATCAATTGTTTGATTACCTAATATCAGTTCTTTGTTAATCGGTAAGCTTTCTCGTAGCGTTGATTTAAAAAAACATTAACCAAGTAACAAAAATATCTAAAAGAAGAAGTTGTCGAGTTTGTTCTGCGAAAACTGTTAAAATTGTTAACAAAAACAGGCAACCATTGGTAAAAGATAATTAATAAAAGTTAATAAATAAATACAGACACATCTCGATTAGTGAGAATAATATGTCACAGGAACTAATCGCATTAATCGAATTCCTACTATTCGAGCACTTAAAGTACAATATGGAAATATATGATTAAAGCTTTCAAATATACAATTATTAAATTACGATGGTAAAAATATCTTTATTGTTTTTCAAAATATTTTACACAGACTACGCTCTTCCGTATTACGTATTCATTATGTATTTTTCTCGTATTAATCGAATTTTCATTCAATTTTGCATTAAATGCAACCCTATGGTACCATTGCAACCTGCCATTGGTACCATTTTACAATTCGCACTAAATCAAATATTGTACTATTCAAATGCACATTAATCGAGACCTACCTGTATATTAAAATATACCACAAGTAATATTGTTCTTTTTCTAAGAAAGAACATCTTATATCCAATAACCTCGACTAAAACTTTAAATACATCATGATAGTGACCCTCTTATTATAAGTTTACACGTCTGAAAAATAATTACACTTGTTCCCTTTTTTCTACCAATGAAACAGAAAATTTCTTAAAACTCACAGAGCGAAAAATGAGTAAGAAAGGTTATGTCGATAAAATAAGTGAAAAGATCTATTTTGTCGGCAATATCGTTGGTTTAAATGCAAATCCTAGTAATGGGATCGCGAGATACTAAATTATTTCTAAACATGTGAAAAAAGAGAAAAAAAGAAAGAAATATTTAATTTAGGTTTAAAAATAATTTTATAACTGTACGATTGAGTTATATCGGTAAAATAAGTGAAAAGATCTGTTTTGTCGGCAATATCGTTGGTTTAAATGCAAATCCTAGTAATGGGATTGCGAGATACTAAATTATTTCTAAACATGTGAAAAAAGAGAAAAAAGGAAAGATATATTTAATTTAGGTTTGAAAATAATTTTATAACTGTACGATTGAGTTATGTCGGTAAAATAAGTGAAAAGATCTGTTTTGTCGGCAATATCGTTGGTTTAAATGCAAATCCTAGTAATGGGATTGCGAGATACTAAATTATATTATATAAAAGATATATTTAATTCAGGTTTGAAAATAATTTTATAACTGTACGATTGAGTTATATCGGTAAAATAAGTGAAAAGATCTGTTTTGTCGGCAATATCGTTGCCGACTAAAGTCAAACTAAAGTCAAACAGAAGCTACTTTATTACAACAACCCCCCAACAAACGTGTTGTCTGTCGTTTCAGGCCGGAGAAAGTGGCGTGGCATGGATCACACAAATTAGGAGACCGGGCAATGGACACATACTGCGACGCATGGCATTCGAGCAGTTCAGATCGTTACGGATTAGGATCACCGTTAACAGGGGGCCGCCTCTTGGAGCAAGTTCGTTATTCCTGCGACAACAAGTTCGCGCTGCTCTGTATAGAGGTAACCAGCGAGACCTCGAGAAGGAGGAGAAGCGCTGAGCTAGTGGAGGAAGAGGACGAACTGTCGGAAAACGATTACAAGGAGTACTTGGATTCTCTGATGGAAAACTAACCCTTCCACCTTCCCACTTCTATCTCTCCACCTATCCAAATATCTCTCTTTATCTCTCAACATACGTAAACAGACAACACAACAACAACAACAGCAACAACAAATAGATTTTGCTCGTCGTTGCGTAAATAAACGTCGAGATGCGTTAATCGTTAACTGTTCGGTCGTGTACAGCAGTACACGCTTTATCGACGCACCTTTTGCACAGTTTTAATCCTTTGCGCTCGACAGAGGCGGCTGTCGGTCACCAAACGATAGTTTCGCAAATTTTCAGACTTTAGTTAGTTTGTTTATTAACACTATTCCTACAACGATCGGTCAAATGACCGTTTTGAAAATTTCGATTACAATTTCATATATACAATGCAATTGAATCGCCTTTAAATTTTACACTTTTCCTCAAATACACGTATAATACATTTTTCAATATTCACTTCTTTTTTCATCGTTTATTTTCTGAAAAAAAATTTGTAGCCTCTCTTACGTGGGAATGTCGTGGTAGGAATAGGTGTACGTGAAGTGTCGGTAGGAATAGTGTTAACCCTTTCGCTACTACGGGCCACTATGGTGACCTTCCACATGATATCCACTGAGATATTGCGGGCCGACTAGCCGTTCTGCATAAGTATCTCACTCTGGACATGCACTGAGGGTGTTTTATTTTGCATCATTTGTTTCTGACAGCCGAAATGACTAAATGAAAATTTTTTCGTTCGAAAACATTCAAGCTGCTTGGATTCTCCCTCTGACGATCGGTGTCGCGTGTAACGTGCAGTGACGTCACGATGAAGAACCCGCCCGTAACGAAAGGGTTAATCAGACTTGAGATTAAACAGCCATACATGTAAATTTTAGTATATGATTTGATTACACTAGATTAAACTAAATGAAGTTTAATATAAGCAAATCTTAGTAAATATTTCGCGCTTAAAAATCTGTGAAGTTAATATTGTTAGACCACTAACATTGTCACCACTAGAGTGCAAAGGGTTAATTGTCGCAGAGTTAGAGAGTATTTAAAATATTATCGACAAGTCGAGCACGCATCAAAAACAGAATTACACTGTTAAAACATCTATTAACCCTTTGTACTCGAAAGATGATTGTCGGTCATCAGATGATAATTTTGCAAATTTTCGAACTCAAAGGGTTAAATAGTTGTATAAGTAAATTTTAGTATATTGCTTAATTAAATCAAACAAACTTCAGTATGAGTGAATCTTGTTAAATATTTTACACTTGAAAATCTTTGGAGCTAGTATTATTGGACGACTATGAATCATCTCTCGAACACAAAGGGTTAACAGTGTTTGGTCATTATTTTCCAAATATGTGTAATATTTGCTCGACTCGTCGTTTTATAAGTTGTATAAACGCACACTTATCGAGACCACCACTCACTTTCTAGAACAGCTTCGATGAAAGGAGCACTCGTGTTATTTAAACGCAGAGTTGGGCGTTAATCAAATAAAAATTTATAATGTTTAATAATATTTCAAATAATCTTATCGATTAAACGTTTACAGTAACCCAAAAAATTATATTCTTCATTTAATCGAGATACAGCCACTGATTATAAGTTACAATAATTAAGTGAAAAATTCAGGAGGTATAATGAAAAATATTTATCAGACAGATAGGTAAATATTAAAATTACAATTGCAATTTGATAGAGAACATAATTTAACCATTCGATCAATTTCGTGGGTCACTGTATTTGTAGGATCTTCCAATAAAAATTGCAAGTGAAACCATGTTGTTTGAAGATAAGGAATAAAAAAGAATTCAAATAAAAACTTATCCAGATAAGAATCTTTTGAATGGTTCTGCGAATAACTCTACTGTATATCATATCATATGGAATTATTTTGAATAACGAATAGGGTTTTAAAGTTTATTCGCAAAAGGAAATAATGACTTTATCCAGCAAAGGATTATACATTAATCGTGAATAAATCTGTATCGTCATTTATCGTTCAGTGAATAAATTTTGGGACTTCCTTCGTTATTTCTTATTTGTTATTTTAAATAAAATTTGTCCAACTCTGTCTAAAAAACACAATAAGTGATGATTCGTACAACTACACTAATATAATACTTTTACTTTTCTTTCTCGCTTATAATGTAAACGTTCATCTCTCTCTGAGAGAATAACAATCGAAATTTCACCTACCTGCATGGATAATTGTCCCAACGGTGCGATACCTAAGCGTGCACTATTGTGCTCCGGTGAAAGGCAATACAAACAATAATAATAAACGTGATAAGTTATTCGAACAAGATCGATCAATCGATGAATGCCGAGTAAAACAGTGCTGCCCTCTTAAATTGAAATATCCTATCTTGCATTTGTTTCATTTCTCAAGTCAACGTTAAACTATACAAAGTTTCAAGAACTTTGTAAAAGTGTGAAAACAGTCAGTTTCATTTTTCTAACTACTTCTCAAGCAATATTGCTTAATTTAAGCTAATTAAATTACAATCTTGTTGTTAGATAATCATAAAGTGCTCAGACAGGATACTTCAACTTAAGAGAGCGGGAGGAGTAGCCATCTCGTTTCTAAACAGCGTAAAATCTATCTGTAACTCCAAAGGTTATAATCCTTAATCGCGAGTCATTAGTCAACGCTTTACACGAATTTCCGTTCTCTCTTTAAGAAATAAGACTGACCGTCTAGACATCGTTCATCAGTGTTTCATATCGATTACTCACCTGTACTCTTAATCTGTCGTCGCTAATCGTGCGTTGAGCAAACATCATGGACGTCATCATGATCACTTTGGACGCGCGTAAGTCAACCACAACTCGACGCCATTAGGGGTTCCCTACGTCACGACAAACGTCCAGTACTTAGATCGTTGCTGTGAGAGGAGATTCTTCGAAGCGTGGTCGAAATGTTTTTCACCACCTAAGTCATAATTTTACCGTTAAGACGTTAAGGAAGAAAAAAGAAGCAAAAATCAGAAAAAAAAGCGCAAAAAAGAACGTAAACTAATGGCTGCCCTACGACCTAATAAAATGTCGGAAGTTCGTATCCGCGATCGAATTGCATTTACACTTTAGCCAATACATATGAGTGTGTATGTTAGATGTAAGAAACGAGTCGATTAAGATAGGATTCCGGTTAAAGACCATTGAGTTCCCTGCATTCGGAATCCGGATTTATGCTCTATGTATAATTCGCGGCAGACACGTTTGGTACGATAGCAATTGCAGTATGTATATATGAGGGAAAGATAACCTAGGAATTGGCCTAACAGTTTGCGTGCGGACAGTTGTGGGACAAGCTTTTGAAACTATTCGGCGTATGTGTAGCAGTATTTTATAACTTACGTGTAGTTATTGTTCGAAAAGAAGAAAAGAAAACACGTTATCGCTCCACGAGCTGTCGCTGTCTTAATCGTCGTTGGCCTCTGCTTTTTACATCGAGCATAAATCGAGTCTAAGTCAGTGTCTATAATTCGAAGATACGATATATTACTAACGTTAAGCTAATTTATTGCGATTAAGTAGAGAGAACGTCGGTCTATACCTTTAGGTTGTCAGCATGCTTGTTGGCGAATCAATTTCGTACAGGAAAAGAAAAACACAAAGTTCCCTCGATGCCGTAATGTAGATCTTGACGTACCAATGTAAAACCAACTATCATTCGATATAGTTTGCACCGAGGACCGTTTTAGTTCGAAATTTTGTATGATTTGTACACTTTATTATTGTCTTTCTAAATAAAAAGCGGAAAGTGCATCTAATGGAGTCTTGAATCAAATTCGATCTATCGATACCCCATGTGTCACTTCGATATCTACATCCATACTTTGAAATCGATTATCGGAATATACGTACGTTAAATTCGAATCGAAGTAATAAGTTCATGTTGAAACAGTTGTAATTTATAAAAGAAGAATATGCACGAAACATTTAAGATTGATTTTGCAGTATACAGTGTGTACACATCTATTTCACTGTGTAAAGTTACCTTTAAGACTACCTATCTCTACCCGCTCCACTAAACGACCTCTAGGAGATATAGCTAGGGCGAATTAATTGCAAGCACCACAAGGGATCAGTTTCATGTAAACATCGTTAGTGTCGTGAGTGATTATAGTGTACGCCGCAGCTGTTGAAGCAGTTACAACCCGTATAATGGTACTATGCGTGTAAGTAAATTATACTAGTATTCCTTAATCCATTGCATATCGATTATAACTTTGTCGGTTTTATTTACTTATTAATTATCATTGTTAAAACTTAAAATTTATCTCCTTGATTGATCACTAAAAAACATAACAAAAGGTATCTTATCTACCACGACACTATTCACATAAGGGATTCTTATACTAAAGTTTAGGATTATGATTCATAGAAAAACATCGTTAGGAAAATTGTAAAAGTTTAATTTGTATAGCACTGTACATTTGTTAAGGTACATTGTTTATTTATAAGTATTCATTCTTTTTAAAACATAATTAAGATTTCAACACAGCTAACGCTTCTGTGAACTTTAAACCTTCTAAAATATATGCTAAATTTTCCATAGATGCATCTACATCTTCTTCCGCCCAAATTTCCAACATATTTTTACATTGTTCGTATGGCGTTGGTTTTCCTTGGAAAAAAGTAATCTGGAAAAAAACATTACTTGCAGTTTCCGATCTTTATTTTTGATTGTACCCATTTAATTGTGTTGTAAAGTTTGTTTACCTCTTCGCTTGTGTAGCCAAGCTTAGTCGCTAGCTTTTTCCAATCATTTTTCAAAATGTCTGATAACTTTGCCACCATTTCGGGCGTGACTTTTGTTAGCTTCCGTCCTTTAGGATCTGTATTTTCAGATTCAACTTGTTCGCTCTCTTGCTTTAAAACATCTTCATTATACTCCTGATCGTTTGCTTCCGGTGGTGGAGTCTCTTCTGTTTCTAACTTCGTATCCGACTGCGTCTGCTTTAAAAGTAATAAGTAATTAACTTTCAAATTTAAACAGTAAGAAGTAGTATAGATTAATGGAATTGAAGTAGTATACTCACTGGCCGATCCTTGGCAATTTTTTTAATCATTGTTTCAAGATATTCAGGAAGTTTATTAATCGGATAATTTCCATGTACAAAAAAGTGAGGACTCCGCCTAGCTAATAATCTTAATGCTCTCCAACCAAAATTTCCATCATTTACTTTTCTATAATAAGCAAACATTAATTAACAAAATAATTAAATTTAATAATAAAACATGAATAAAATATACACTTACTTATATTCATCTTCTACCATTGCATTAGGATCTAACTGCATAATAGCTTCTTCAAAATAAGTTTCTAAAGATGGAAGAAAATCTCTTTCCTTAGATTTACATGCTTCAAGATTATTAGGGCATAAATTCCATAATTTCGTAAGTTCTGGACTATAAAATAATTAAATTTAATGATGTATTTAATAAAAATGTGAACAAAATTTCTGAACCACTACTTACTTTCCCATGTGATATTTTCCTACTGCCTGAGCATCTCTAATAACATCTCCAATTCTACGCCTTGGTCTTTTTGGTTTTTTTGATTCATCTACATCAGCGCTAGAAGCTGGAGTAGGCCTCTTAAATGGTGGACACCCTTCATTTTTCCATGCATTCCAGTGCTCCTCGCGTTTCAATATATTTTTAACAGTTTCTGCGAACGTCGGACCATCAGGAGGTGTTTCTGTCAGTAAGGCATACACTTGCTCCGTGGTTGTTTTTACCCATTCTACTTGGTCAGGCTTCAGTTCGTGTGTTTCACTTAAAAATTACAAAAGTTATTGAGACTCTGAGATATAAATAACTTCAAACGCTAGTTAAGGAAAGCAGACCTTGTCTCATAGCCACTGGCAAGGAAGCTTTGGAAAACAAACATTGTTTTATAGCTTTCAAAATCATTTTACTAGTAATTCGTTTAAAATGTGCAATTCTATTGAGTGGAATTGTGAATTCAATTGTAATAAAATATAAGTGTATGTAAAAATGTACACTTTGCAGATACTTACGCTTTAAATTTAACAGTACTATTAAGATACTGGAAAAGAATGAGAAATTGCAGCAATACATATCGCCTAAAATTTGAATCAGACAACTGTAGCTCTAATAACTTCTGATTCGTTAAATATTTTGCAAAATAAGGAGTTTCCTTATGAGATCCTTCCATGGAAGAATCAAGTCTAATACATGTTGAAGGATAATTACGTTGCTCTTCCAATTTGAAAGATGAAAATGCTGATAATACGCTTGATGCATGCTAAAGATAACAAACAAAAACTATAAAATTTATTCAAAATATAATATTCCACAACAGTAATGATATGATAATTTAAACTTGCCACTGAAAACACCTTCCAATGCATTTTCTGATAACACTGATTAGGATTTCTAAAAAAATCTTGTAATGCCCAAAATTTTCTATATAAATTATAATCAATTGGCACTTTACTCTCTGATTTATCATCGTCTTTAGTTATTTGTTCTAAATTATCACCTTCTGATTTTTCAGAACCAAACTCTGTATGATTCTCCAAATTAAATTCACTGACAATATTAAGACCAGATCTTTCAGAAAAAGGAAAAAATTTGGCTAAAAATAAAAGAATCCTTCCACAAAATACAGTCTGTTGTGATCTAGATAATCTCCTAAGCAAATCATTACACATTCTCAATAAGTTATTTTTACAAGCACTAAAGAATAAATCTTCCTTCCATACAACCACATTGTTTTCAACAAACGTAAAAAGTTGTTCACATCTATCAAGTGTCATAGAATCAAATATATCACCCAGTAACATCACTGGCATACTAGCAGTTGCTAAATCTTTTCTACATAATTCAATACAGAATGTAATGTAAGTCTCAAGTAACTGCACATTATTTGATACATTTTCAGAGAGTATTACAAGAAGAGTATCCCTTAATGCTTGATCAATTGCAGCTTTTCTATCACTGTCATTTGCACATCGTTCCGTACATTTCTTTTGAAACGTCTGTATATCTGACACTTTAAAACATTGTTGTAAGTAGTCCTATAAACAAATAAAAATACTGTTTCAAAACACAAGCTACATAACCTTATCAAATTATTATCAGTAAGTACAACTCACACTATATTCTTTTCTTAATACTTCAAACATTGCCATCTTTTAAAATAAGTTCATAGAAATTTTCTTCAGAATATAAATTATTCTTTTTTTACACATTAAACATCGTACAAACTATCAACATAACCATCAAATTCTATATAACTTAACTCTCTGCTGTGATGCCAAACTGAGAACGAGAGTTCTCGAGAACACCCCCTTCCACTACGAACATTATCTCAGTAAACGCGTGTACGTGAACTCAGCGTTTCGGACTGAAAATCGAGAGAGAAAACAAATGAAAGTCTTTCTTTCCCGCTCTTGAAGCGCTGAAATCCAACCAATGTGGAAAACAATATCTGCGATACGGACAGCATAAGATCTTGACTGACTATTATTCTTATTTTTCGGTATACAAGCATGCTCTTGAATTGAAAAAAATTTCGCGATAAAATTACGAAGTCTTAGCAGGAAGAGGTGATTACGATTAGAGATCCGCCTGAAAAACATGCAAAAATCTTATAATTAAAATTTAAATTAAAGTTTCATTGAAATTAGCAATAAGTTTGAAATTTTAGTTCAAATCGAAAACTTGAAACTGTACTTCAAGTTATCTTGTATCCAAAAATTGTTAATCCAATCATCCACGCGCCTCGTAATCCTCGTATCCTACTTTAAAACATCAAAGTTCAAATTCAAATAAATTTAATTCGTTCTTCACCGATAATTTCTTTATATTCGTTATAACAACAGCCCTTTTTCCTCGATTTACCTATTTCACTTTTATTTCTGCGAATGTTATTAATAAACACGAGACGTTTATATAATTGTATTTTATTAACTTTCGGGTTTCTACAATTTCATTTTCAAGTAACAATGTCTGTGAATAGATAATGTAGCGCAATCATTCTAAAATATTAATTATAAATGTCACTTAAATATAAATACATTCAAGAACCAAAATTCTATACACAACGTATCTATTGCTTGAATACACATGAATTTAACTTATAACGTAACCTATAACATAATACATTTTCCGAAGAAATGTCACATTCTGTTGTACATAAAATATGATTACTTATAGAGCAAACACACGTATGATGGTAGAAGAATCTCAGAATTAGCGTTCATAGCGAATCGTCGACAGACAAATGCAAATCTTCATGTATATAAAAATATACACAAGTAATTGTGTACGTAAAAAAAAAGGGGGACCTTGTATATTCATATTTTCAGTCAGGCGCAGCTATCTTTCCCTGTACGCGAAATTTAATTCCCTTTTCCGTGCTCTGAAAGTTGCATTCCATCTGTATTTGTACAGGTGCCCCTCGAGTTTTGCACACAATTGGTACTTGAAAGTGCGTGCGAATGTTCAACGTTCGAAAGTAGAGGGATGTAAAAGAATATGCACCAAAAACTTTGTTTTAAAGTATTGATTGGAACAACATTGTAGTCTGATAGCTAAAGTCTGGTGTCCCCTAAGAGGAAGCAACCCAGTAGCCTGCTCGGCTCACGATGTCCCTTCCGAGGGGACATCCGATCGCAAAGGCTTAAAAAGTTGAATTTTTAAAAATGTGTGAAAGTAGAATGTTCGAAATTAGAGGGATGTAAAAAATTATGCACCAAAAACTATGTTTTAAAGTATTGATTGGAACAACATTGTAGTCTGATGGCTAAAGTCTGATGTCCCTTAAGAGGGGACATACAACCACAGAGGGCTTAACACTACAACTACTGACAATTATAGTGTACTTATTTGCATGGAAGATATAAAATTGAAAATTATATGAAAAGATATTGAACACATAGAAAACAAATCTTTATTTATATTTTCTGCAGAAAATCATAATAAATTTTGAAAGCTTTACCACAATGAATTTATAAGGTTGCTATGAATAATCACCAATTGGTCATTTTGACTGCTCTGGTAGTTTTAGTGTTAAGAAGTGGAATTTTTAAAATGTTCGAAAGTAGAGGAGTGTAAAAAATTATGCAGCAAAAATTGTGTTTTAAAGTATTGATCGGAACAACATTGTAGTCTGATAGCTAAAGTCTGATGTCCCTTAAGAGGAAGCAACCCAGTAGCCTGCTCGACTCACGATGGCCCTTCAGAGGGGACATACAACCACAAAGACTTAACCCATTCACTGCCAACTACGAGATATCTCATAGTGTTTTTTTTTTCATTTTTAAATCACAATAAACTCCATTTCAATACTACATCTGTAACTTAATATTATTAGATTTTGCTAGATCCCGTATTTTCTTTAAAATAAAATCTTAGTACCCAGGGCAAGACACTCTAAATTTACCTGGCAGTGAATGGGTTAAAAAGTTGAATTTTTAAAAATGTGCGAAAATAGAATGTGCGAAATTCGAGGGGCTCATGTATACTGAATTTGTTCGAAAAAACCTGCATGCTTCCTCGCTGATCGTTTTTGTACAAATCATGCTGCTAAACTTGTGGATCGAGGGAAACGTAACAAACCTATTATATCGATTGCTAACGCCGTTGTAAAAATCAATGCAGTCCCACAGCTATATCGATAACATTTTTCTTATTTATGACTAGACTGCGGATCTTTATGCAAATTCAAATCTTTATAAGGGCGAATGAAGGAATAGAGCTCAGATAGTAACTCATGTCGACTATAAAATTGTATAGTGTTGCAGTTTACCTTATAATATCTTGTATACTTCTGTGTGTTATCCACATTTGAATTTCCTATAAATACATAAAAATCCGCGGTCTACTTGTGACAAACACCGGAATCTTTTAGTCGAGTGCAACACTTTATTTTTCCTTGCTGTCGTTGCAAAATAAAGCTTTCATTGATCGCCTTTAAGAAAGTTATTGAAAGATAAAATATTTAGTGATATGGAACACGAAACTAATTCCGAATTAACCGTAGATAATTAAACTGAAATTAGTGTTACTCTGTGACTAATCGTTCGATCAATAGACTACGAATTAAAAACATGTTTAAAACTTTTATATTTTCCTTATTTATTTCGAAGAAAATTGCATAACTTAAGAGAAGTATTATATTTTAGCCAAAAAATATAAAAGTGGTAAAAAATTAGCCTTTGCAATCTTGACGGATGTTAAACGATCTTTGCAGATCTCGAATTCGTAAACCTAACAAAAGTTAGTAGTCTATTAGACGAATGTTTAATTATCTAAGGCTAAAAAGTGTTAGAAATATCAGGACAGTTTTAAAATTATTAAAAATATCTAGTGTACCTTTACTTCGTTTGTGCATAAAAATTAAAATGACGCTGAACGTTAAATAATTATTATTAAAAGTTTAAACTGTCCTTTTGTTTCAACAGTGTTTCAATAATTTTTTTTATTTCAACACGAAGGCAGACTTTCGAGTCTCCTTATTTATGGTTTAACAGTTTATTCATACAGAAGGAAGTACATGTATCACTATATGCGACTACTTACTAAAAAATATTTGTTAAGCGGTAAACAAGCAAGGGAAGACTAATTAATTAAAAGCGATCAACCAGTGTCTCGATAATCAAATGCCTTTACGATAAACAATCTATAAAATATGAAAAATGCATTATAGTTTGTTATCAGTCCGCGTTGCAAAATTATATCAAAAGATTTATGCAGTAAAAGTAAATAAGAATGCGCTGGTGATTAACTTCGTATGAAAACAACAACCATAAGATCGTAATAAATATCATTGAAAAAAAAAAAAAATTCGAACTACAACTAACACTTGAGAACTTCGTTCTTTAAAAGCTGTCTCGTTTCAACAATTTTTCAAATGCAAAGATCCAAAGTCAAATGCGAAATCGTACATAAATGTTTAATATAAAAATTTTATTTATATGCACTTCGAAAAATATTAAACACAGACGAAAATACCACTTTACTGGTAGGTCTCGATTAATGCGAGTTCAAAAATGATACTAGTACGAATTGTAAAAGTTTTAAATTTAGTGCGAATCGTAAAATGGCGTCAGGTTGCGTTTAATGTGAACGCAAGTTCGTTTAATGTGAGAAAAATACAATAGTGATATTGAAGAGCATATTTTAATAAACAATAAACATGTTTTTACTAGTGTAATTTTTATTACGTGTACGAAAATCTATGTTTAAGAATTTTTATTTATTTCCATACTATATTTCAAGTATTTGAATAATGTTAATTCGAACAGTGCTATCAGTTCGTAGGATTTATTATTTACACTAAACGTGACCTACCTGTATATTAAAAATAAAGATATTTCGTCTCCAATTATTTATTTATTTTTTTTTTATAATTATTTATACTTTATATCATATATTGCGTTTTATGGAACAGTTAATCGATTCGAAGATGTAATTATTCGAGTCGAGCGTGATCTTGTAGAACATTTCGTAATTTTGTTAAAGACAGCTTTCACAACGAGTATCTCACTTAATAATATAAATCTTATAACATCGGGCATAAATAGCAAAATTCTTGATGCAAGAAATCTTGCACAGTGAATCGGTCACGTACGTTTAGAATCGTTAAATGTGCACATAAAAAGGAAAGCGTGCGACGCGATTACCCAGCGCCAACGATAACATTGTTTACGTTTAAATTTATCGTTTACGAGAACATTGACAACTGTTTCACAGCAAATGTGTTTCCATATCGATTGGACATATACGCAAGGTGCTTCTCAAAAATACTGCAACAATTAGTTCGTCAAATCAATGACACGTAAACGTTATATCAACAACATCTTTGGTTCTTAATTACTCGTTAGAATATAAAACTGAAAAAAAAAAGAAAAAATAGAGGCAGACGAAACGAAGGAAAAAGAGTTAAAGCAAATTCATTTTACAGAATGTATCTATCTTAATTAGGAAAAACGAAAACAAACAATACAATAAATCTGCGACGTGGAACTAGGTCGACGTTAACGGAACGAAGTAAAAATAATGATCGTTCTTGATCCTCGATCCCAATGATCGATATCCGGTTCCCTTGTTATAACAATTTCTCATTGATCGTCCCGTCGTTCGGATGACAACCGTTCAACAAAGAAAACAAGCGCTAAAGATCTGCACAATATCTTACAACGTTATTAAACCTCTGATCGTAACGCTCGCAGATTGTCCGCGATCATCGAAATTACCCTAAATACGTTATTGATATGCTCTAATTAACTCGATCCGTTCCCCCTCCCCCCTGGGAAGACAAATACAATGTTAATACACGCGATGACGTTGGTTAGTCAGGGCAATAATACTTCGGTGACAATACAATAACTCGAACGAATGCCAAAAATCGAAATAATAGCAATAATAATAGCAATTAGTCAATAATAATCAAACTGGTGTTTGTATGTGGGTGTGTACGTGTGTGTGTGTGTGAGAGAGAGTAGAGTAATATTATAATAATAATAATCCGTAAATATTCGCGCTCGTAGAGCCGACAAAGGCATCGCTTACATGCGAGTTTTTCCAATTCCTCCGATGTTCGGTCGCCGTTCCATGATTCACCCCCACCCCTTTCCATTTCTTCTTTTTTTTTGTGTTTTTTTTTTTGTGTTTTTTTATTATTTTTTATTTTTTTCCTTAACTTTTTTTTTCATTCGGTTGCTCTCGTCAGAAGGTATGTTGTAGAAGTCGGCAGTTTTCGGGCAGCTATAAACTCGATTACGAAAGACACGTTTTTTTTTAGTGGTCCACCACCCAGCCACGTTCAGAAACAGGAGACTGCTCGGGTCACGTGGAAGCGCGAGGACATCTTCTTCGGCGTCCCGGTTGGCGCTACACAAAACGGATGCGTCGCTCGTTTAATCGGCTTCTCGAAAATCAGCAGCCAGCTGTTTCAGCTTCTGATACAACAGCCGCGCTGCTTCGGTAATCATGCGGCTAGCAGGTTCTTGATGTTTTTCGGCGTGTTCTCCTCGTTCAAGTGTTTGGTGGTGTAACGGAGAGCGTTCAGCAGTCCCTCGCTCTTGCAGGGTGGTTGATCCTTCAGCAGCTTCACACAGCCTTTAACCTGCGCGCAAAACGAACATTTTTGATGCAACGGGTTGTGGGAGATTTATATCCGTTATAAATTGACAAATTTGCATTGCAGAATAGATATGAGAAATGAGCTTGAAATTGCTTAACCTATGTTTCTTTAATATTATTTGCTTTTAATAAAAACGAATGCCTTTGATGCAACGCGTTGATGCACGTTCATGGGAGATTTACATCCGTTATAAATTGACAAGATTGCATTGCAGAATAGATATGAAAATATAAGTACGAAATTGCTTAACCTATGTTTCTTTAATATTCTTTGTTTCTAATAAAAACGAATGCCTCTGATGCAACGCGTTGATGCACGTTTATGGGAGATTTATATCCGTTACAAATTATCAAGTTTGCATTGCAAAATAGATATGAGAATATAAGCTTTAAATGGTTTAACGTAAGTTTCTTTAATATTATTTGTTTCTAATAAAAACGAATGCCTTTGATGCAACGCGTTGATGCACGTTTATGGGAGATTTATATCCGTTATAAATTGACAAATTTGCATTGCAGAATAGATATAAGAATACAAGCTTGAAGTAGCTTAACCTTAAGTTTCTTTAATTTTATTTGTTTTTAATAAAAACGAATGCCTTTGATGCAACGCGTTGATGCACGTTTATGGGAGATTTATATTCGTTATAAATTGACAAATTTGCATTGCTAAATAGATATGAGAATATAAGCTTGAAGTGGTTTAACCTTAAGTTTTTTTGATATTATTTGTTTTTAATAAAAACAAATGCCTTTGATGCAACGCGTTGATGCACATTTATGGGAGATTTATATTCGTTATAAGTTGATAAATTTTCCATTGCAAAATAGATATGAGAAATGAGCTCAAAATGGCTTAACCTAAGTTTCTTCAACACTAGGTTTACGGGGGACCCGTCAATTTCACGGGTTCCGAATTTTATGAACAAAATTTGCAAAAACAATTACTATTATTCTTAACAATTTTTGTTGACTTTTATTAATGGAGTGATACGAATACGCTCAAATCTATTTCCCTCTCAGTTCTGCAATTTCAAATTCTGTTTGATGTTCACCTTATTCCTTAGCATATGTGTATTGAAAATAGATATACAAGAGTTGTCCGTAAATTTGGTGTTAATATTATTTGTTTCTAATAAAAACGAATGCCTTTGATGCAACGCGTTATGAGAATTCAGATTTTAATTAGCACTGGAACTACCGACGATTAAAGCGTATTTATTTGCAACAAGGAAGCAACCCTGAGAATTATAAGAGAAGAATTTGAAATACATGAAAGACAGAGCTTCGTTTATACGTTTCATGGAAGATCATTAGTAAATTTTCGAAAATGTATCAGAATAAATTTTACAGAGCTTCTATGAAAAATAACGGATTGATCAGTTTAATCACTGTGCCGATAATTCTGGTGTTAAACAAGTATTTTATTAATGATTATAGAGATCATTAGAAAATATACAAGATATATCATTTTAATCTCTCCACCCTCAATTATTTCTCGAAACATTCTATGTTGATAGAAATTATACACCATCCAGAAAAATTTCAATATAATCTCTTTGAATAATCTTGGAAAAATAATGCATCAGAAATTAATAAAATCAACGTGAATATGTATCCGATTTCGTATAATATATTTATTATTAATTTATTAATTACAAACATATTTTCATCAAACATTATTTTTGCTCAGATATAAATAACCGCAACTTGACATTGCTGTGCCATATTTGCTTGATTTATTTTTAAATCAATTTTTAAAATAGTTCGATCCACCAATTGACGTCAGAAAAATATTAAATATACCCCTTTGTTGCAATACGCTTAATAATAGCCGTAGTTTAGTATTTTCTTTAACGATCTATACTTACATCGACATTCGAACCCTTAACAAAGGCACCTTGGGGATGAACGTGATCATAAAGGATCACTAACCCTACCATCACTCTCAGAACAAAGAGTTGAGTTTCCTCTCGTTGGAATTGCGCCAACAGATTCCTAAGAACAATAACACATTTCAGCTTGAACTGCTGCTACACTCTGGCTCGTTTCTTTAGAAATATTTTCCTCCAGACAGCACAGACGTTTTTATCCTTAACTACCAGATCGATGTTTTACTTACGGATTTTCTAACATGCGCAGGCAAACCTTGGCCATGGTACCAAGAGTTTCTGTGATGTTCTCGCGTGCTACATCTTCGTTCTGAAACGAGTGACAGTTATTTAAAATTTAATAAAACATTCAGTTCAGGGATCGAAGATAACAGAAGCAGTGGAAAGATGAACAATCTACGATTCTCACGACTGCTGTTTCTCGTTGTATTATTTGAAAAAAAAAAAAAATGTTATTCTTATTTTCAAAATTCTTTTTATCCATTCTTGTGGCGCAGAAATCTTTTTGAAAATGCTCATTCAAGTCATTGGTATTTTTAACGTTGTACATATAACAACGCATTTAATATTCGAAGCCTCATTTTTTCATGAATGATGGCAACTAATTAATGAGGGCAATTTGTAATAAATTATTACTTTTATTTAATGGATCTTTAATTTAGAATTTCGAAGGAGGTTTAGTATGTTTCTGGTAGTTTAATATAAGGAGTTTTGTACTTATGGCAAATTTATATTCATTTTAAAGTGACAAGTTTGCATCACCGAATAGATATGAGAGTATAAGCTTCAAATGGCTCAATCTAACAATAAGTATCTTTAATATTATTATTTAATGGATCTTTAATTTAGAATTTCGAAGGAAGTATAGTATGTTTCTGGTAGTTTAATATAAGGAGTTTTGTACTTATGGCAAATTTATATTCGTTTTAAAGTGACAAGTTTGCATCATTGAATAGATATGAGAGTATAAGCTTGAAATGGCTCAATCTAAGTTTCTTTAATATTATTTGATGCTAATGAAAATTTACAGTGATTACGTTATTATTGATGTCGTAAAAGCTGTTATTATTTTCTACTACCCACGGAGCTGCAGAATTTTCTTATTCATTGTTGTGTAAAAGGTTAACCTTTTGAAAATTTAACCCCTTACACTGGAGAGGCGGTTCTCAGTTGCTAAATGATATAATTTTACAAATTTCCAAACGCAAAAGATTAAATTCCAGTACTGTTTAATTAAATTAAATAAATTTCAGTGCTACTTAACATTACTACTACTTTCTACGTGGAAGTTTTTCAAATTGCAAGACTTTGTTTACCGAAAGTCACCCTCTTATTATTTTACACTGAACAATGATGTCTTCTTCTAACTTTTTCAACAAGCGTTAACAATTCATCACTTCGTCAACGCTTCTCTTCAAGCTTTCACCCGAAAATTGACAGCAGTTTGTGTATCACGTTACGAATGTCCACTTCCTCTATGGTCCCAATTAAAACACGCACTCGCGCATCCGATTCGAGTGGATTTGCTGTCCATTATGCCGGTAAATGTTCCGAGAACTGTTTTACTCTGAATCACTTCGCATAATAGCTTTTAATTTTCTGCTCCGGTGCCTGTCATTATTTATATCGACCTATTTTGCCCGTGTGCCGTTGCTCCGCGTTTCGTGCTGTTAATGAAGGCCTCCCACGTTTAATATTTGCACGAGGCAAACGCGACGTCCCTTTGTTTCGCTCTGAAACAGGGATCCCCGATGAAAAATGAAAGGTCAATTATTAATCACGACGCAGAATGTAAAACGGTGTGTCTCTGTTGTTGCGTGGAATAGAAAGCCGATTACGGATGTACGGGTATGCTCGTGCAGAAAAAAACAGGTATTTTGCGTAAACACCGTCCATTCGGTTTCATCGAACCAGGTAATTCCATTTTCAACGAATCTACAACTCTGTCGCGTTTTTTTTTCTTTTTCGTCCATCGTGAGACATGCTTTGCTGGTTTATCTCCGGAAACAAAGTCGATTTTAAGGCAACCTGAATGATTTAACGGTGATAAAGCTCGAGGACTGCCAGAATTTACTTGTTGCACGAAATAACGTTCGATGGAACGTATTCCTTCTTTGCGCGTTGCACTTTTAAGCTACGATTCCCTTTTAAACTTATTTTCGACGAATTTTGGTCGTCGAAGAATGGATGAGAAAGTAATTCAAACACTTTAGATAATATCTGAAGGATAAATTAAAATTGCAATTCTACGTCCGATACCCTAACTTATAATAAGTTAGAGTAAACAAGCAGGAAAAAAAAGAATATTGATTACTAATACAATTAGATTCTCCTTATAAATAATATGAGTTATGTTTTAATTGATTGTCGTCAATAATTTTGTGATTTGAATAGATTATTCTATTCTCTGGCTGAATGAACAAAGTGAATTTCATTATTTTATTTAAGATCGCATTAGCATCTTTGAACATCAAATAACATATATTCTATTAGATCTTGAAATATAAATTAATGTCCTTCGAAAAATGAATAAGATTCGTTAACTTTTCAATTGAGTTCGTTATCTCACTGGTGTCTTTTTTAATTTTATGTTTATTCCTACTATACTGAATACCATCGCATTTCGATTAATATTCAAATATATGAAAATCCAGTGATTGATAATAGTTGAGAAACGGCGGTAAGATAGAGAAAAACAGAAGTAGAGTAGCGGACAAAAGTTTAAGACCAAAGAGTGAATCAAAACAAATAAATTAATTTATAAGAAATAGCTCGATAAATAAAATTCCTATCCTATGTTAATCAATAAATTGTTTTCTATTAGAATAGCAATCAAAATGAATATATAAACAATATTTGCAAACTGTAAAACTATGCTATACATTATCCTCTCGTCTTAACCCATTAAATACCAATGTCCCCATTTTGGACGAGCCACATTTTATCGATTAATTCATGGCAATAATTTACTCATTATTCGCAAACAAAATCCGTCTAACAATATAGAAAAAAGTTGATGCTTAATGGGTTAAACTTGTTAAATCTGTTCTATAATAATAACAATCAAAATGAATATATAGACAATATTTGCAAACTATAAAACTATGCTATACATTATCCTCTCGTCTTAAACTTGTTAAACGTATTCTACCATAATAGTAATCAAAATGAATATATAAACAATATTTGCAAACTATAAAACTATGCTATACATTATCTTCTCGTCTTAAACTTGTTAAACGTTTTCTATAATAATAACAATCAAAATGAATATTTAGACAATATTTGCAAACTATAAAACTATGCTATACATTATCTTCTCGTCTTAAACTTGTTAAACGTGTTCTATAATAATAACAATCAAAATGGATATATAAACAATATTTGCAAACTATAAAACTATGCTATACATTATCCTCTTGTCTTAAACTTGTTAAACGTATTCTATAATAATAACAATTAAAATGAATATATAGACAATATTTGCAAACTATAAAACTATGCTATACATTATCCTCTCGTCTTGAACTTTCGTCCGCTACTGTTTATACAAAGAGGAGATACACGAGGACAATGCTACTTACGTCCATCAAGAAAGTAATGGTCGCGTGACTCAGAACACGAAGCATGGGTGTCGCGTGGGCGTAGAACAAGGACATTCGGTTAGCCAGCTCGTTCCCGACCACCAGGTCCTTCTCAGCGCTCTCCTGCCGCGCCAGGGATGCCCTGGTCAACGTTCTTCGGTAATAGCTGAAGTCGTTTTGAATGGCGGGGGTCTTCATCTTGTGCTCGTCGAACTTCAACACAAACTCAAGGATTTCCGCCAGCTGTTTCACCAGAGCCTGCTGAGTCTCAAGATGTTGGGTAGGGGAGAGGTTTCCGGAGCACAGTTGACCTAGGATCTTCGGCACTACCTTCTCTGGAAAACGCCAATACACGGTGGTCGTAAGACGTGAATTTACGACCGTTTTTACGTCCACCTTCGAGGCTGCGTTCATTCAGTTCCTTTTTTCCATTCTCCATTCTTCGGAATTTCGAATGGTCGAAGACCTTTTTATTTATACAGCAGGGTAATCCTGGGCAACCGGACTAGGCTATGGTTCTGTTTCGAACGAGGTTTGAGAAAAATTGTGGAGGAAATTTCGCAACTTTTTACTCAATTGCACACATGGTACACTCTCAATAAGGAATTGTAATTTTTCTTTTTTCTTAATCTATTGTATTGTGGTAATGTATAGATTTAAGGGCTAGTATTGTAAGATGGTACGTTTGGTGTGTGTCTGGGCTTGAATGTGTGTGCGAAGAGATCGGTAGAGTGGGGCCAAGTGTTTTTTCTTTTTGGGTCCCACTCGATCAAGACTTGAAGAAGTCAGAAGCTAACTAGTCAACGTAGAGCAAAGAACTGTGTAGTTTACGAAGCATAGGCGTAGTTTGCGAAGCATAAGCGTAGTTTGTTATTTTGTGTTCGTTTGTGTCATTTCAGTTTTATCAAATACACGCATATTTATCATTTTATTCACTTTTCTTTCTTTCCTTTTTTTTTCATTTATACCTTTCCTATAGTGTAATTTAATTTTGACACGTAAATTTATGTGGGGGATCAGTAAGGTAATTAAAAATTTGATAATTTATGGAATGCTCTATCTTTTACAAAAATTGACAACAGTTATTCAAACCTATTACCGTTACATTCTAAATTCTATTTCATCGTTATTCGATTTGCTTCTTCAGTAAAAATTATATCTTAATAGGGTTGGTCTACAGTTTTTTAATTACACTCAGTAATTCAATACAATATGTACACGTAGTTAGAACAGTTCCAGTGCTTTAAGATGTGTACTTTAGATTATTTGCAACGTCGAAGAGCGATTATAAAAATTTATCAAGGGTAATGGAAAGGCCGGTAGAACGGATATCGGAAAAGAATATTGCATTTCCCGTTCCCTTTATAATCGAGTCCCTGTGTTCATTTGTGACAAAATATTGCGTCGAGGTAATTTGCTTTTATTGTAACATTTTTAAACCCGGAAATATTTTTATTCCGCTCGGTTGGCCACCGCGTTATGCAAAGCGAAGCCAATAAATGCATTTGAAGTTTATAAGCGGTTGAAAGTTTTGCTCGTGCTGCCGATGCAACGATATTGGATTTCCAATCATCGTGTGCACGCGAATACTCAGGCTACATTCAGCCTAAACAATAATCCCTCGGCGGTTCGTTGCTGAACCGATATCGACGTTTAGGTTGTTCCGTTTTTATTTCGTTTCCAACGAACGACGACATGATCGAAGTTAGACAGGAAATAGGGTTCTACTCGCGTACGCGGAAGATCTGTTTCATAAACTCAACTCGAAATCGGAACTTTTGATTTGGAAAAACTAAGGATAAATTTAAGGAAGAGAATGAACGATATTCTAAAAATATTTGAGTAACATTCTAGAGATATTGAATAATATAAATAATATAATTAGATATTTGTATAGCTATGTTGTTCCTAATTTTTTAATTATTTATGATAATTTAAAGAAGAAAGAAATTAGTTACGTATGATTATATAAAATTATTATTTTTATCGAATGATAATAGAATTAAAACATTCTAATCTTAAGAGTGCATTAAGGTTTATAATTTGTGCCACAAATTTTGTTGAACAATACAATAAAATATACTGAAGATAAAGCATTGATATTAAAATCATCGCTAATTATTATGCATTACCGTATAAGATATTTGAATAATATTCCAAGGATATAGAATAATATAAATAATATAATTAGATATTTGTATAGCTATGTTGTTCCTAATTTTTTAATTATTTATGATAATTTAAAGAAGAAAGCAGTTACGTGTGATCATATAAAATTATTATTTTTATCGAATGATGATAGAATTAAAATATTCTAATCTTAAGAGTGCATTAAGATTTATAATTTGTGCCACAAATTTTGTTGAATAATACAATAAAATATACTGAAGATAAAGTATTGATATTAAAATCATCGCTAATTATTTTTCATTATACCGTATAAATCTGTTATTGATATATTAAAAGTTAGAAAATAAAATGTATCTGCTTTGTTATTAATTGAACAGAATTTTATATGTGGTTTCTAAAAGCGAAGGTAAAGTTTTTCCTAGCGTACAAGAATTCGTAGATAAAACAGAAACAATGCATAGGACATTAACGCTCACCAAGTTCCAATGAAAATTCATAGAATCTTTTCAGCTTCGCAACCAAAGGGGCAACAGTCAGATAGGCTTTCCGTTGACACTCTTCCGTGGGCGCCGAAATCGCCTCCCTTATTTCTTTCCCGGCTCCTTTGTAGCATTGAATCTCCTCTAAGATAGATTCTGAATTTTTCAAAACCCTCTGCACCGCTTCAAAGGTCTCCCGTTCAATGTCGGAAGGTTGTGCGTCTAAAAATTCAATAAAAATTACCTGAAACTGATTACCATTTATAAGGTTTGCGCAGAAATTCGACACTTTTGATATTCCACGATGCTTGATCGAACACAACTTCAGAAGCATCCGCGAAAAATTTACCGAACAAAGAGTATAATTCGAGAAGAACGTAATCTCACAAAAGTGTACTCGTCGGACTTACTTTCGAAATCCAAAAAGACGTCATACTTTTGAGGCGTGCAACAGGTAGACTCGTCCCGAGCCAGAAGACTCAAAAGCTTGCCCATCTTCGGTCTGAGGCTTCCTTTCACGCAGTATTGTTTACAACATGAAAGGCATCTAGATTTCAAGGGACAAAAATACAGGCGTTAATATTATCCTGACTTAACACTATTCCTACCACAACCGGTCAAATGACCGTTTTTTAAATTTCGATTAGAATTTCATAGATGCAACGTAATTGAATCGCCTTTAAACTTTAGACTTTTTCTCAAATATAAGTATAACACATTTTTCAATATTCCCTTCTTTTCTCATTGTTTATTTTTTGAGAAAAATTTGTACTCAGTCTTACGTAGGAATGCCGCGGTAGGAATAGGTATACGTGAAGTGTCGGTAGGAATAGTTAAAACCAGTCAATTAAAGCTGAATAACACACGATTATTGCATACTCAGTTTTACAATGACTCGTTGAAATCGATGGGACAATTCAGCTATACCATTTATCAAATTTTATACAATTTTAATATCTACTTATTTTCCAAATGTTAGAATGTGAATGTTCAAATTACGCATTCCAGAATATTCGTGGTTCTCTTTTTCTTGTTCTAACGTCATTTATATTTAATTATTTGCTGTGTTCACGTAAAGATGCTATTCCTGTGTTTTTACGTTAGTTTGTTTTTTTTCTGTCACTTTTCCCGGCGTGCACGTTTTGTGGTTTTTCATATGTATAGTTCTACCGTATTTTGTAAATAAATACCATCACCGAATAAATATTGAACGTTTCAATTAATTACTATAATTTAAAACCACCAACTGTATCTGCATTGAACAAAAAAAAAACATGATAAAAGAAACTATCCGATCGATTTCATGAGTTATCGTATCAGTTCAACGAACTATAACTTACTAACGAGCTACACTTATCACCAGACAGCGGATTTTTATGCAAATTTAAACTTATGCTAGCGCAACCAATATAATGGAACTTACGTAGGAATTTCTTTTACCCCTTAAATATCCGTTTGAGTCCGTTTTTTTTACCCTTTAAATATCCGTTTGAGCATTGAATACTTTTTCCTTTGTTTTTTGCTAGAAATTGATTTTGTAATTCTCTATGATTTTGTAAAGCAACCAATTCTGTTTTACTAGGATCATGATTTTATTTGGTATTGGGATTAAATTCAGACATATGTAAACATGTATTTTCTTTGGGTGGAATTAAATAATTGAACTCGTTATTTATACGCAATTCGCCTGTTTTATTAATTTTTGACTCTCTCCCTCTCTGTTAACTTTCTCTATATTCTCGCTCTCAACTCTCGCTCTCAACTCTCGCTCTAAACCTTACCCTCTCACATCTCTCTTAACCGTTTAAATCCCAGGGGTATGGAAAAAACACTGTCGAAGAATCCCAAACAGCGCAATCGCGCTTTCTCTAAATGAGTGCGAAAAGACCCAAGCAGCACGAATGCGCTTGATTTATTTCATGTCAAGAACTATCCAGCAACGCAATAGCGCTTGTATTTAAATTTTTATTTCGTAATGTATTATTGCATTATTATAATATTATCCTACCTATTGTAAAATGTATTATTTATATTAAAAGGAGCTGTGTTATGTACTTGCTTCAGTAAATCTGGGCGCGCTTCGACAATCGGTAACGCACCGTCAGTTGTCCACAACGTTCGAAATGTGCTGGGTTTTCTCGACATAAAATGTCTTGCTTGCTTAGGACTCAAACGGATATTACAATATACACTTCACTTAGGCTATTTAATAGATGCTTGCACATTGCATTTCATTCTACAACGTTTTGTACACTTCAATTTTCTTTAAAATGCATAAAAATCCGCGATCTACTTATCGTCATAAATTAACAAAATAACGAAACCACAACGAAACCGTAATAAAAACACCGAACAATTCGTTGACAATGGATTTCGTCCGAAATTCAAGTATCGCAAAGAATGTCGATGATATTCCTGGCGAAACCCGTTGACAGAAACCCACGGGGACAAAGAATGATTCGACGGGTGCCAAAACCGCTCCGAAAAAGTCAGAATACGACAGAGTATGAGACAGTTGGCTCGAGCTTGGAGAGTTCGCGTCGTCACTGTTCGGAGCCGGAGTGGAATTTGAATTTCTGGCTCGTTCCCTAAGCAGACCCGCGCGTACATGCCGAAGTGTTAATTCCAGACAAACGACACGCGCATGTATGTACATGCACACCGTGCACGCGAGCCGCGCGGTTCGCATTCGAGACCATAGAACGAATGAATTCTGCGAACTCGTCAACGAGGGATGAACCTTCTGCTAATTCCGACCGGCGGAGCTAATCTGTGCTGACCTCACCTGAAGCTATTAAGGACTTCAAGGACCAACATCTCCCGCGCAAATGGGGACAATTGCACGACTTTAGCGCTGGAACTACAGCGGCTCCAAAAAGTATTCGTACGCTGTATTATAAGGAAATTCATCTACTTCTGAAATTTTGATTTCAATGAAACTTTATGCGTGTGCAGAGCATGGTGTGTCCTGCGTGGAGTAATCTTTTTAGTAGCAAAATATTTTGTAAGGGGACTGATAACGAAGTTCAAAGTTTCAACGATTTTTCACGCTTTGAATACAAGCTTTTCTACGTTCTTTTTTTATGGCAGGGCGATAGAGTATTAAAAATTAAATATTTTCTATTTGAAAGGTTTTGCTTCATCAAGTACCATTATAAAGTTATCTTTAAAAAATGAGAGAAAACTCAGAAACTTCAACGCTGGTTTCACCCCTTTAAAATGGCATTTAGATGAAAAGAAAAGATTAATTCATACGTATACTATCACGATCTACAGCGGCTCCAAAAAGTATTCGTACATTGTATTATAAGGAAATTCATCTACTTCTGAAATTTTGATTTCAATGAAACTTTATGCGTGTGCAGAGCATGGTGTATCCTGCATGGAGCAATTTTTTTGGCGGCAAAATATCTTTTAAGGGAACTGATAACGAATCTCAAAGTTTCAGCGATTTTTCACGCTTTGAATACAAGCTTTTCTGTGTTCTTTTTTTATGGCAGGGCGATAGGGTATTAAAAATTAAACATTTTCTATTTGAAAGGTTTTGCTTGATCAAGTACCATTACAAAGTTATCTTTAAAAAATGAGAGAAAATTCAGAAACTTCAAGGCTGGTTTCAGCCCTTTAAAATGGCATTTAGACGAAAAGAAGAGATTAATTTATACGTGCACTATTACGATTTACATACCCATAAAGTTTTATCAAATACTCAGAATTTCAGGGTTAAACGAATTTATTTGTGACATACTGTACAAATACTTTTTGGATCCACTGTATCTTGTCGGTTCATAATCTTTTAACGGAATTTTATGAATTCACCTAGGGTACAAGCAGGTACAATTTTGGAAATTTTGTGTGGAATTTTTTTAAAAAGTATAAAGGAAGATTTGTTTCATCTATGTTACGGATCTTTTAAACGTAATTTTCAATATCATTTTTGTCGCTGAAAACAAGTTTTTAATTGTTAATGGTTTTAATGTTAAAGGTTTGGTCACTTTTAAAGCGTTCTATTCACTTGTAATCGATTAATCATCAGAGATGTCATCTATGTTTATTGAAGGTATTAATAATTCCTCAAATATACTAATGTTAATTTAAATAATTTGCAAATATATTCAATATCTTATAATTATCGAGCCTGATATAAATTAATAAATTAGAGCGCAAAGGGTTAACATCAAAACTATTAATGAAACTATTTATTTTGTGTACTAAAACAGTTGGTATAATAGAATAACAAAAACAAGACTTTATCTCCGAATTTTTTTATAAGAAGATTCAAAAATCTTAAAAACCGCATCGCTGTAAATTAACAAACTTTCTATGAAAAATTACAAACTAGCCGTTCTAACTACTTCGGTGACCCATTGTTAATTCAAAGAAATCATTAATAGATACCACTAAATACGGAGAAATTTGTTCTAATAACGAAGGAGAAATCTCAGTTTTGAATAAAAAGTAATTAGAAACAGAGAGCTGGGTAAAGGTAATCTGAAATTACCAGCTAAACTAGTTTATCAGCATCTATCTTATTCTGTGATACAACTAGAAAACATTGTAAGCTTTCCACGTAAACGACGATCAGTTCGTTTCACTCCCGGAACGCAATCGTGCTCGAAGATAATTAACGACGATAAAAGTTCCTTTATCGCGTAACGTATCCGTGATCGATGACACGTAAAAGGATTGGAATCGCGATTAACACGCTGGAACGCTAAGTGAAAGCCTGTCACACGTGAGGGGACAACGATCGAGTATGCTAGATCTAAAATTGTGCGTCGAGGGATTCCAATGTACCGACGAACGTCTCCGTTATTTTTAGCGGAAAACCCTGGGTATCCCGTTAAAGAACTTCTCCTGTCGCGTGATAATCGCATAGATTCGTCGATCGGCCGACGTACTCTCAACGACAAACTCGACACGTTTATCCTCGAAACGATCCGCGTAGATCACGAATTAACCCTTTGACTGCTGAATACTCTGAGCCGAAATGCTTCGCGTCAACGGTGTGCAGCCGGCAATAGCTATCGCTAGGGTCTGAATACTTTTTCGCGCAATCTGAATCTGTTCGGCGGTGTATTAAATTGTAATATAGTACAGAATCCAATTACTGTTTTCTTGTTGATAAGCAACAAGGTATGTTGTTTCTGAGAGTGTTGCACGGGTACGATAAAATAATTTCTGGACAAATACAGTAAGACAGCAGTAAATGATCGAAGCCATCGTCGAGCGCACATTTGCGCCCATAGTTTATATCGACGGCTTGTACTGAACGCATATGTGCGCTCATAGCAGACAAAGGGTTAATCCTTTGCGCTCGAGAGGTGACCGTTGATAATCAAACGATAGCAATTCTGCAAGTTTCCGGATGCGAATAATCATATTTAAGAATTTCAACAGTCTTCAAGTTCTAAATTAACCCTTTGAGTGCTATGGGCGCATATATGCGTCCGACGAAAGTTGCTCGTAGGGACTATGGACGCATATATGCGCTTGTCAATTTTTGTTTTCTTCGTTAATCTTTTGAGAGTGCTATAGACACATATATGCGTCCGACGAAAGTTGCTCGTAGGGACTATGGACGCATATATGCGCTTGTCAATTTTTGTTTTCCTCGTTAATCTTTTGAGAGCGCTCTGAGCGTATATATGCGTCCGACGAAAGTTGTTCGTAGGAACTATGGACGCATATATGCGCTTGTCAATTTTTGGTTTTCTCCGTCAACCTTTTGAGAGTGCTATGGGCGCATATATGCGTCCGACGAAAGTTGCTCGTAGGGACAATGGATGCATATATGCGCTTGTCAATTTTTGGTTTTCTTCGTTAACCTTTTGAGAGTGCTACGAGCGCATATATGCGTCCGACGAAAGTTGCTCGTAGGGACTATGGACGCATATATGCGCTTGTCAATTTTTGGTTTTCTTCGTTAACCTTTTGAGAGTGTTATAGGCGCATATATGCGTCAGACGAGAGTTGCTCATAGAGATTATGGACGCATATATGCGCTTGTCAATTTTCGTTTCCTCCGTCAATCTTTTGAGAGTGTTATAGGCGCATATATGCGTCAGACGAGAGTTGGTGGTAGGGACAATGGACGCATATATGCGCTTGTAAATTTTCGTTTTCTCCGTCAACCTTTTGATAGTGTTATAGGCGCATATATGCGTCCGATGACAGTTGCTCGTAGGGACCATAGACGAGTAAATTCGTTTATCAATTTCTTCGATCTTCCGCTTATTGCAACGCGATTGTTAATGCAAGTACAAGTAACATCGCAACCGCCGTCCACGCAGAGCACTTAGGCCAAGAGTATTCAGCACTCAAAGGGTTAAGCGAATTCTGATTCCTCTAATTTTTCAATGCTTTTTGCACTCGGAAATTTTCGAGAGCCCAGAGTCGTTTTGTCGAGCGCAAACAGTTAACCCTTTTCGCTCGACGCCAGTCCGGATCGATCGGGGAGCACACCGTTGTCTCGGTGAGGTATCGAGCGAAAATCGAAAATAACCCGGTCTGGCACGAGGGCAGAATAAATGTTTACGCTGAAAATTCCGCCGATGATTCGACGCAGAAGCGTATCCGGAATCGGCGAAATGTTATCACAGTTGCGGTACAACAATCATCGGTTTCCGTGGCTCTGTAGAGATACGAAACGATTCCCTTGGCACGATCAATCGCACAAACAAACCACCGAAACCCGTCTTAGATCACGTTTAACGAGGTTGCTTCGTCGAGTTCCGGTTGAGAACGGAAACGCGAGACCCAAAATTCTCCGTCGTCGACCGGGAAGCCGAAAGCGACGGAACGCGAGCGGAGAAAATGAAATTTCGGCGAATCGTCGGGGCTCGAGGGTTGAAGAGAGCGGATAAGCGATCTATCTTCACGAGGGGATGATTCTGTGGGAACGTTTAACACGTTGAGTGCCACGTCGGTCATCGGTGACCAATACTGAACTTTCCATTCAGGCCACGTCGGTCATCGGTGACTGACACTGTAAAATATGATATGAAACTAAACGTGTTGGATGAATGTCCATATATAAATATTTCCTTCGAAACGTGAATATCTTCCACTACGATAAGAAACAATGGCCCTAATACGTTTAACCGTTTGGCTGCTGACGTATTTTTTCAGACATATGCCAAAACGTAAACACTTTTCGGAACACGGAAAAAACGTAAAACACTTTACGTACGATAGTCACTTGTGTTACTTTGCAACAACAAAAATTAAAAAATACCAATTGTTTACATAAATTTGTTTTAATTAATTTTGCGAATAAAATTGGTAAATGAGCACTTATAATTCAGTCAAATTAACAATTAAAAATCGTATGCTCCGCAAACGCAAGGTGCTTCACTGGACACACAAATGTTCTAGTGTTCTGGATCAGCATTACACCAATACCTCGCTTTTTTCGATGTTGCATCGCTGCTCAATTAGTACTAATTTTCATTGCGCGTCGTTAGGTTTTCGAGGTTGCGTTGTTTTGGATTCGAGTCTTGAATTTTTTTCTAGTTTTCTAACAGATGGCTCTACTTTTGTTTCTAATTGCGCCATGCCAAAAAAACTCGGTAATTCCTCTTCTAACCGAAAATCAACGTAATTTTAATACAGTTTTATTTTCACTTTGTTTTGCTAATTTTAGAGTTCAGTTTCAATCTTCGATCTTTACATGGTTTGCTATAGAAAATCTTAATTCACTTTGCGTCGTGTTTTTTTTGGAACGTAACCCCGACGCAAAGTGGGGTATTGGTGTTATTACGCTCTCCGCAGTCTAGGCATCGAAAATAAATAAATTTTAAATTTCGCATTTTTGGCGTAACATACGAAGAGCACGATAGCGCTCGTCAGCAGTCAAACGGTTAAACACTTGAATCGAGTAAATTCCAATTTGCCAGCAGTGTGCTTCACATTGCCGTGACACGATACCTGGCGCGGGTAGCTTGACAGGGATGATTTCCTTGTAAAATCGCGTGGCACTGAACGTGTTAAACAGAGTTTCCCTCGAGGAACTCACCGTGAAGAAGAGCCGGCGTGATCGCGCGCGACCACGCGAACACATGACGCTGACAGGTGCACGTCGATGCCCGTGGAAGATGGTCAACAAGTTATACACGACCCGGGTGCAACAACTGTCATTCAACGGACGGCCATGTTGCTTGTTCGCAGGGGGTTGCGTTGTGTAGTGGCGCGGCTCGAGCCCTCTCCTTATTTGGTAAACGACAGTGGCGGCGGCACGTTCGCGCGAAAAATCAATGGGGTTAGTTCGACGGTTTACCCTCGGGGTGACGCTGCTGCCACTACTTTATGGTCGCACATGATTTTGAAATTTTTCCTTGCTCAAACGATTAACCTCTTGCGCTATTTCAATGTACGATGTACGTCATTGGTCATTTTTTTTCTGTACTGAAAATAACGTATCGTCTACTAAATTTTCTGCGCTACTGTACGCTATTTGCTTCACATTTTATTGTTTTTCGTATTGGTAATAGCTCTTTTAGTTAGATTGAGACAGGAGCAGAACAGTGATCGTTTAAATAAGATTAGTAGTAATATCATAAATTATCTAAATGAAAAATTTGTTAATCTTTCATATATATATAAAAATGAATGTGTGTCTGTCTGTCTGTACTGGATAGATTCAAAAACCATACATTCCCAATTGCCGTGAAAATTTGGGAAATTATTAGGTATATCCCCGGGAAGGTTTTTGAAATTTTTTTTTTTAAGTCACAGTTGGGATTCTAGGTGCTCCCGAACAAATATCCCAAAAATATCAAAATAAACATTTAATTAGTAATATTTGTTGAAAGCGTAACCATGAATAAATTGAAAAATTAAATTTTTACTCATGAAATTTACTCATAGACTTTATTTTTATAAAACAGAGTATTTATATATTAAGGAATAGGTATACATAAAAAAGGAATTTGAAATTGCAGAACTCAGAGGGAAACAGATTTGAGAATATTTGTATCAGTTTATCAATAAAACTCGGCAAAAGTTGCTGGGAATAATAGTAACTATTTTTGCAAATTTTTTTTTTATTGTTCGATTATATAAAAATGTTAGGTGTGAAATATTTTATGTAGCAGATGCTTCTGAATGGAATTAACTAAAACAAATATTTATAGGAAATTGCTTGTTCACTTGTGTATGAATTTTAAATGAACAATGAAAGGATTTATAACTATATTGAAGGAACATGCGATACAGAACACTTTAACAATAAATATGTTCATAATAAATGAACTTTAATCGATATTACTTAAATTTAACGTTTAATTAGTGGCTGATAAATAGTTTGCAAATTGTTCTGAACTAATATAAACTGACATAGGTTTTAGATAGAACCAATTTCCAATTTTTTTACATACTTTCCACTTTCTTTTTTGTAGCATAATCGCTTGTCCATTAATATTGGATGAACTTTTTAACACAATGCGTTCGTTACATTTTCTAATTTTTATTTGCTCCATTTATATACTCGCTGCTATACGACATAACTTCTTTAGATAACCATCGATTTTTTATCCCATCTCGAAGTGAACAATATTACAGACTACAAGCATGTACACAAGTGTGCAAACATATTCACAACATATTCGCAAGCAAACATAAAGCTGCGAGAAAGGGTTAAACGATAAACATTTATTCGGTTAATTCGAAAAATAAGAACTTCGTTAAACACGATTAAAACATCAGCTACATACAATTATTGTTACTCGATAGTTCTCATAAGCTTTCTTTTATTTAATTATTCGTGTAAAACAGCTTCTCAAGTAAATATCTCAGAGTAAGAAACGAAAAATTAATTATTATTTAATTCAGTTTTTCAATATTTTCTTATCTTCTACGATATTCGTGTAAAACAGGTACGAAATAATTCTTCGAACAAACATCTCGAAATAAGGAATGAAAATTGTTTACTTAGAAACAGAAATCCATTTTTATTCTTCACACACTTTCGTATCTTCTCCAAGTATTTATGTAAAAGTATTTAAAAAGTATTTATAAATATATTTAAAAGTATTTAAAAAGTATTTATAAGTATATTTAAAAGTATTTAAAAAGTATTTATAAGTATATTTGGATTTTAAGTATTTTAAATAAATACTTATTAGTAAGTATTTAAGTAAGTAAGTAAGTATTATTAGTAGTTATTTAAGTGAATATTTACTTAAAGAATATTAGTAAGTATTTAAGTAAGTAAGTTATTTAAGTAAGAATTTACTTAAAGAATATTAGTAAGTGTTTAAGTAAGTAAGTAAGTAAGTTATTTAAGTAAGTATTTACTTAAAGAATATTAGTAAGTATTTAAGTAAGTAAGTTATTTAAGTAGGTATTTACTTAAAGAATATTAGTAAGTATTGAAGTAAGTAAGTAAGTTATTTAAGTAAGTATTTACTTAAAATACTTAAAATCCAAATATACATATCGTATACACTGCAATATTGTACAATGCTAAATTCCATCCACTTATCTAGTGAACAGCAAGCATGCCAAAACTCTTGCGTCCCTACTGTTCGTCTGTCGGCGTCGCTAGGGTGCAGGCCCGTATTTCAAAATACGATTATAAATTTAGAAGTTCTCGGGAACTCGTGGCCAACTCATCCGTGAGGGGGTATGTTCCCCTTTTTTTTTGTCATAGACCAACGGGTTGCCAGTGACGGTCAAGATGAGGCTTGGAAGGGTGAACAATATCGTCGGGGCTGACCGAGTTACCGGGAATCAATCGCGGTAATGTTTATGCAGCTTTGCCGGGAACACTCGGGTCAGTAACTTTGTGGGTTAGTGTTCGTAAATGACATTGAAATGGCACCCTACGTATAAACTGTACAATATTTGCCGCGTTTATTTTTTCTCTTTTTTCTACAATTCTTTTTATGCCACACATAATGTAAGCAAAAGTTCTCATTGAATTTTTTTAAGAAGCATGAACACTATTTTTTTATTTATTTATAATTACGGTAGAACATGGATTACATGAACTAATAGAAAGACAATTTCCATTAAAGTGATCGAATTTTCAAGTAGTCGATTTAACAAGAAAACGCTATAAATTATAATAATTACTGATTTCTATGAAATTTTAGCGTAGAGTATATTAGAAACTCATAGTGAAATAGTTTAACTGTTTTAAGTTTAACTAGAAATTTCTCAAATGAAAGTTCTCATAAGATGTTTAACATGTATTTCATTTTCAAGACATTTATTTTAAGTGACGTTCGGATAACCGACGTCTTACTGTAATTGTTCTCTTTATTTTAAATTATATTTTTAGGGTGTTTTTAGTAAGTAAAAATTTAAATTAGAAAACAAGTGAATTATAGTGCCGTATGTTTACACAAAGAAACCTTTTCCCTTTACATTTTTAGTTATTCGAAATAATCTATTTTTATATCCCCTGTTTCGAGTCAAATTTAAAAAATTCACGTAGGACGTGAATTCAACCCCAATGTTCGCATGAAGGATTATGCTAAGGTGAAAGGTGGTAATAATTTTAATGATGCAGTTTTTGCACTCAAAGTACGAATCCCCCTCACAGTAAACAAGAAATTTTTAAACGAATATTTTCGTCATTTATTTTCCGAATGAACAACATAGACAAAATATTGAACATCTCCAGATTACGTATCTCACTTCGGTCTATCGCATAATCAATAGAGTCCAGAGGCTATCGTAATTACGTGGAAAAGCACATGAGATATGAATCAGCAACGCTTTAATGCCTATAAACTTCCGAACAGAGCAAGTCTTCCAGGATCTCTGCATTTTGATGATTCGTTCTGGTTCGTATCCGATTTATTGCCCTGGACGTGGGTGGTCATCGTACAGAAATGCCTGGCTAAAGTTCTGATGCCCCAGTGATATAGTTCGTACTACCATTTCGATCGCGTTCAATGTTTCGTTTTTACAACCCATCGGTTTTTATGATCGTACAAAATTACCAATTAGATATTAAACGGTAGAACATTTTATTCGGTTAAGCTTCGCTAATGAGTATGCAAATATTAACCCTTTGCACTCGGCTGTCCCTTCTCACGGGACATCGTAATCCTAGCATATGATAGTTTCGCAAATTTTCAGGCGTTAGTTCAGACCCGGACATTAAATAGTCATATATGTAAATTTTAATATACGACTTAACTAAATTAAATGAAGTGACCGTTAGTCGTTTAATGATAATAATAACTTCAAAAATTTTCAAATTCGAAATATTTACTATGATTCACGTATATTAAACTTCATTCAGTTTAGTTAAGTCGTGTATTAAAATTTACATATATGACTATTTAACGTCCTGGTCTGAACTAACGTCTGAAAATTTGCGAAACTATCATATGCTAGGATTACGATGTCCCATGAAGGGGACAGCAGTGCAAAGGGTTAAAGGCGTTCAATCACATTGTATCCATGAAATTCTAATCGAAATTTTAAAACGGTCATTTGAACCGGTTGTGGTAGGGATAGTGTTAATTAATAAACTTTGGTATCAACAGTACCTGTTATATTAACAAGGTTTAAAAATAGTTTAAATAGCTTAATAGGAATAGTTAGAGTACCAGTAACCACTATACTGTATTACTGTAAATTCACTATTATACTCGATTACCCCTATAAATCCTTCAAATGTTAACCCTTTGCACTCGTTAGTCGTTTAATGACAGTAACTTCAAACATTTACAAATTCGAAATATTTATTATGATTCACGTATATTAAACTTCATTTAGTTTAGTTAAGTCGTGTATTAAAATTTACATATATGACTATTTAACGTCCGGGTCTGAACTATCGTCTGAAAATTTGCGAAACTATCATATCCTAAGATTACGATGTCCCATGAAAGGGGACAGCCGAGTGCAAAAGGTTAAATCGACGAAGATGACTAAAAGCTGACGTAGTTTTATTGTTCTACAGAAATTATAAATAATACCACACTATTCCATGATCGTTAATAATGAACCAAACGGAAACTGATACGTGAACAACGTCAAGTCACACAATCTCGTAAAATTATAACACCTAATACGTTCTGGTAAGACGCAGAGAGATCGTTACTTGCTTCAAGGAAATTCCGTGTCAAGAGAGAATTAGTCCGTATCGTCTATCGGGCATTGAAAGAGAGCAGTCAACGACGTGGGTAACTAAGTCGCGATTCACTTCCATTTTTCTGATAAAGCAGTAATCGCTGCTGACATTACGCGATCCACCCCACGCTACGCGGACCCCATACGCATTTGACTGTTTGAAGTGCACACGGCGGAACGAGCCTTATCTGTAAATGGTCTCCTTCAGTGTGTCGCAAAAGTACGACCGCGTGTTGTATGCCAACGTGCCATAAAACGTTTCTTTCCATTTCTGCGTGCAAAGTTGAAAAGCAATTAAGCCACCCGAGAACGTGCACAATTTTAAAAGCATCTCAACCGTTTTGACGTGCAAAAATACTAGATTAACTCCACAGACTGTTGGCTGAACGAAAATTCGTGGCATTATTCTTCGTGAAACACTGTGCTGCGAAACGCTATAGCACCTAAGCATAGAGATATTTTATTTTATTTAATTTATTTAATTTATTTATTTTATTTATTTAATTTATTTAATTTATTTAATTTATTTAATTTATTTAATTTATTTAATTTATTTAATTTATTTAATTTATTTAATTTACTTTATTTATTTTATTTATTTTATTTATTTTATTTATTTTATTTATTTTATTTATTTTATTTATTTTATTTATTTTATTTATTTTATTTATTTCATTTATTTCATTTATTTCATTTATTTCATTTATTTCATTTATTTCATTTATTTCATTTATTTCATTTATTTCATTTATTTTTTTTCTTTTCTTTCTTTCTCTTATCTTCTTTTCTTTCTTTTCTTTCTTTATCTTTCTTTCTTTCTTTTTTTTCTTTTCTTTCTTTTCTTTCTTTTTCTTTCTTTTCTTTCTTTTCTTTCTTTTCTTTCTTTTTTTTCTTTTTCTTTCTTTTCTTTCTTTCTTTCTTTTCTTTCTTTCTTTCTTTTCTTTCTTTTCTTTCTTTTCTTTCTTTTCTTATTTTCTTTATTTCTATTCTTTTCTCTCTTTATCCTTTCCTTTTCTTTTTTCTTTTCTTTTCTTTCTTTTCTTCTTTCTTTTCTTTCTTTCTTTCTTTTCTCTTTCTTTTCTTTCTTTTCTTTCTTTTCTTTCTTTTCTTTCTTTTCTTTCTTTCCTTTCTTTTTCTTTCTTTGTCCCTCCTCCGCACGTTTCGTTTTTGGCTGGTTTCCGGTTCCCCACTTTCTTCTTCTTTCCTTTCTTTTCGCCCTATCCTCCCTTCTCCCCTTCCCCTCCCCCCCCTTTCCCTCTCTTCTTCTCCTTCTTATCTCTGCCCTCTTCTCATCCTTCTTCTTCCCCCTCCCCCCCCCCCGCCCCTCCCCCCACCGTCTCCCCTCCCCTACGACCCCCTCCCTCTCTTTGCCAATACTTAAATATCTACTTTTTAACTATACTTAGTCCTATTGATCCATTATCCTTTGAGCATAAAAATTTAAATAAACTCTGAACCTGTCAAAAAAAAAAGACTAAAATTAACTTGTACACCTAATATATACAATGTGTTCGACTAAAGCGGCAGTATTTGATATGTAACATCGACTGTGCTTAACACAGTGACAAGGAACATCGATTATTTGTGATAACCGTGACATCCATCACGTCGTAGCTTTTAAAAATATGAATAAAATCGATACGCTAGCAGCGTATTTTAAATAATTTATATGCTCGCACGCGCATTAATGACGTCAATCATCGAACGCAGCGAAAAGCAACTGCCTCGATGAACGCAACGCAACGTAATGAAATTGTACCAAAACAATCGAGTCACGTCGTTGTTCTACATACCTCTTTCTTTGTTCCTATACAAGGTGATCAAAAGAAAGAAGTTCGGACTTTACAGTATTACAGTACTCAAAAGAAAAATAAAAAAAGACTTTATCCACGTAGTAAATGCTTAATCAACCCCTTCGAATTGGTTCGTTCCAAATTAGAATGCAATTTTGCATTTACGAGTGTTTAAATTTTTTAACGAGCCTCTTCACAACACATTGAACATACACAGTGACTCACCGAATTAATCGGAGGATTAAAGCTATTTCTTTTATCAAACATACCCGCAATTTTAATACTTACTTATTTTTCTGATAAGTATCTTTCTTAATATTTTCTGAACTTCGCAATTAATCGTTGTAGAAGTTTGACAAAGGAAAATATTCGATCAATTTCGTGGGGCACTGTAAATAATGGAGTCAGCTCGATAATGTTACAGAGATCCAAGAAAAAGATACCGATAAAGGAATCATGGTAAGCCGCATAAATTTATTTCCAACTTTACAAAAAACTACTTAACGTGCCACACTTCTATTTGAATACAACATCCATACATCTGTGGATCTGAATCGAAATACATTTTCAAATGTTTCTGCTTTATTCCATGCTGCTTTACAAGTGTTTGTTCAAATGTGGATAAGTAGACACGTCAAACTCTTTATAGAACTGTGTGGAACTATATTTTATGTTAGAAGATTCAATTAATTAAAGTGTAAATTTATTAAGCATCTTGTACTGCTCTTTTATAATTTACAAGTATCTATTATGTTATGCTATATGTTACTATAAATACTTGTTATACTGCACTATAATATAAAAATATTTATTATAGTGTATTGTAATTTACTATAAACATCTGTTATACTACTCTATAATTTACTATAGATACCTATTACGCTCCACTATAATTTATTATAAATACTTACTTCACTGAACCTATAATTTATTATAAACACCTATTACATTATGCTATATTACTATAAATACCTATTACAATATACTATATTACTATAAATATCTATTACACTATACTGTATTACTGTAAATACCTATTACACTCTATTACCCTATAAATCCTTCAAATCTTAACCCTTTGCAGTCGAGAGGTGACCGTTAGACGTTTAATAATACTAACTCCAAAAATTTTCAAATTCGAAATATTTACTATGATTCACGTATATTAAACTTCATTCAGTTTAGTTAAGTCGTATATTAAAATTTACATATATGACTGTTTAACGTCCGGGTCTGAACTAAAGTCTGAAAATTTGCAAAACTATCATATGCTAGAATTACGATGTCCCATGAGAGGAGACAGCCGAGTGCAAAGGGTTAAATGCGATTCAATCACATTGTATCCATGAAATTTTAATCGAAATTTTAAAAGCGATCATTTGACCGGTTGTGGTAGGAATAGTGTTAATTAATATAAATTTGATATCAACAATAACTGTTATATTAACAAGGTTTAAAAATAGTTTAGATAGCTTAATAGGAATAATTAGAGTACCAGTACCACTATACTGTATTACTGTAAATACCTATTACACTCTATTACCCTATAAATCCTTCAAATCTTAATCCTTTGCACTCGAGAGGTGACCGTTAATCGTTCAATGATACTAACTCCAAAAATTTTCAAATTCGAAATATTTACTATGATTTACGTATATTAAACTTCATTCAGTTTAGTTAAGTCGTATATTAAAATTTACATATATGACTGTTTAACCTACAAGCCTGAGTAATAAACAAACTAACTAAAGTCTGAAAATTTGCGAAGCTTTTATTTGGTGACTAACAGTCACCTCTCGAACGCAAAGGGTTAATACGCGTTTATCCCATAGGGGAGGATTTCGAGGATGCCACAGCCATCTTCCATTTTATCATAATTTTAACCCTTTGCACTCGAGAGGTGATTGTTAGTCGTTCAATGATACTAACTTCAACAATTTTCAAATTCGAACTATTTACTATGATTCACGTATATTAAACTTCATTCAGTTTAGTTAAGTCGTATATTAAAATTTACATATATGACAATTTAACGTCCGGGTCTGATCTAACGTCTGAAAATTTGCGAAACTATCATATGCTAGGATTACGATGTCCCATGAGAGGGGACAGCCGAGTGCAAAGGGTTAAGTTCTCGTTTTACCATCCTATACATCGTTAACGCTACAATACTTTCATAAGTTGTTTATGAAGCGAAGAAACCCTCGGTTTGCCCCGGTGCAACGCTTAAATATCGTGACGGTGTTGAGATTTTTGCACCTCTTTCAAGTGCACGATTGGATAATCGTCGGAAACCGTGGGCGAAGATAATCGACGCCTATTAAAGGCCTTTTTGTGCATCAATTCCAGCAAATCAATTGAGACCCTCGCCACCTCCCACCATGGCCCTCGATACGCTCTCTCGAGCTCCCCTTTACTTCGGTCAACCTTAATTTTCAACGCTGCGACGACAGGCGAACCGACAATGACGATCACGATTGCCCCTGCTACCGATTTACACGCGCATACGTGCTTACGTACACACATGTGCGCCTACGTACGTGTACGCTTATAATCCACGAGATAACATCTCGTGCGTCGAACGTTATTACGACTTAACTACCACTTTTTCTTCCCTTCTATTTCCCCGGCTGTCAGCAGAATTGCTTGACTTTTTGCCCGCCTCGAGCATGTCCGTGTGCGTGTCATTCCCATAGACAAACCGAACAAAGTGGAGTTGCTTAATAAGCAGGTTTATCGAGTGGAAGAAAGCGAAGGAAGCTACCGGTGAACTGGTTCGATTTTTGCGGTTGGTCGCCTGTTACAGGAATGTTCCCCCGGTTTTACGTACCGTGTTGTATTGGCGTAATCAGACACGCGCATCATCCACCTTGGACCTAGTTGGCGAACTAGTTATGTTCATTTTACTATTTCAAGGTTGCATACCTTTCATGATGATATTTCAAGATCGTTTTCGTTACTCGAACGTGTGTTTCGTTACAACTATGCTGGAGTAACTTGAAACTTCTCAGTTTAATTCAAATTGAACTGCATCTATCTACGCGCTTCTCAGGATCATTAAAACTCATGTTGTTTGTATTTATCAGAACTGAAAGATTAACGATTAACATTTTTTTTAACCAACGGTTTTATTTTTTTTTATGTTTTTTAATGATGCCATTATGAAAAACGAACTTTTCTTAAAGTTTATTGCTTTGTAATGTGTACCCAGTCAGATATTACGTTTGCAGATTAAAACATATTGCACTTTTCAAAGATTAATTTTAATAGTTTTTTTTTTTAATTTGTTATATACTAATAGTCATATTTAATCCTCTATACGTAATTCAAATTTCATCTTCTTCGTGAAAAAGAAAAATATACTTCATTATAATCTCTCGTTATAAGTTATAAAGAATTATAGGTATTAGTATAATCATCAACGTAGCAACGGGATGATACATATTGGGTTGGAGAGAAAGTTCTGTCGTATTTTAAATAGGCAGGTAATTTTTCTTGTAAATAAAAAGAACATCTGGCTAGTGAGTCATTGGGAATTTATTTTGTTTTTTTACCTGCTGTATAATATAAAAGGAGTTCTTTTTTACCGTTCATCATTTACTTGTGATATTTAAAGTGAAAAACATGTCAGTAGATAAAGTGCATTTACGACACTGCATTTTGTATGAATTCCAAAAAGGAAGCAACGCATCGGTTGCATGTAAAAATTTATGTGTGGTATTTGGAAAAGATATTGTAAATGTTCGTACTTGTCAAAGATGGTTTAGCAAATTTCGTTCCGGGATCTGAGCCTCCAAGAAAGTGATCGATCTGGACGACCATCCAAGATCGATAATGATGTTTTGCGATCCATGTTGGAAAATAATCCACATTTAACAAGTCGAGAAATTGCAGAAGAGTTTGGCATTCATCGTACAACTGTTGGAGATCACGTTAAATCTCTTGGGTTTGTGTTGAAGCAAAGTGTTTGGGTTCCATATGAATTAACGGAAACGGAAAATACGACAGAACTTTCCCTCCAACCTAATATAATAAATGAAGTACAGCTATAAAATAAGTGGCAAACAAAGTGAAATCGAGAAAGTATAAATAAACGGATGTGTAACTTCCAAGTCACATATTGTCATAGATCAGGGCTTCTTAAACTTTTGTCATTCACGATCCCATTTAAGATTGCGAGTTTTTTGACGACCCCATACAAATATAAAAGAAAAATAAATTAATATTTTTTGATGATTTATTTATTAGGTAACAATATACACATATACATATGAAAATATATAGTTTTAGAATTCGTTTTGAAACATACAAAAATCTAAAATTAAAAATTGCAGAATTTTGCTACGCGACCCATAATTTAAGAAGCCTTGTCATAGATGGTTGTTAGTATAATCAAATATAAAATTACAATAATTCCAACAATATCTCGTTATCAGTTCTAATATCTCAAGTCTACCTCCGAATTATTACCCAGCTCTGCAAAAATACCGTACACCCGAGGCTTTCGAGGAATCGATCCGACACTCATCCCACTCAATCATTATCAGCATCGCATACTCGCACGAGTCCCTTTTCCCGGAGCCGCGTAAACCCGGTCCAGAGGAACCTGTGAACAGATCCCGGGAACCGAACAGAGTAACCCGATTCTATCGTGCGACGACCAGAATTCACGCGAACGCCATTGTGTCGGTCGCACGACGCGAGGCATCGTTAAAGATGCTCCTCATTCGAGGCGCGAGGCGCAACGTAACGCGACGAAATATCTTAGTGGTGTGTGCTTAACCCTTTGACGCTCGAGAGGCAACTATCGGTCGCCAAACGACGGATTTTATTTATCGAAATTTTTTTGATTTTGGTCTTAAGCTTTTAAACTCCGCTTATGCGTTCGGCTGTACTATACTCTTATGTTATTATAAAATATCCTTTTATATACTATTGTTCGGAAAGTAATTTCGTGTTTTCCTAACACAGGGCTTAATTGTATTTTTTCATAGTCAACTTCACAATTGAGCCGCATAGTCATTATATATTTTGACAGCATATATAGCAAGGCTTGCTTATGAAAAGTTTCGATTGATTCTACCCAGTAATTTTTGGTTGGTGCCCTATCAAATGTGGAAAGTAAACAACAACATTTTCGGCATTTTTTACTTTTTTACTATCGAAAATGTAAAAATGCTGTCCAAGCAAGGAAAAAATTATCCGTTGTGTATGGAGAAGATGTATTGTCAGAACCCCAGTGCCAAAACTGGTTTACAAAATTTCGATTCGGCAATTTTTGATGTTGAAGATGCACCACGTTCTGGAAGGTCAGTTGAGGCCGATGAAGACACAATAAAGGCATTAATTGATGCAAATCGGCGAATAACAATTCGTAAGATCGCTAAGAAATTAAATTTATCGAATTCGATCGTTCATGATCATTTGAAACGGCTAGGTTTAATCTCAAAACTCGACATATCATAAAAAAAAAACGAAATTACTTTCCGAACAACCTAATAGTGATACTATTTTTCATGAAAATATAGAGTCCGTGTATTAGTCGTGGAATAATTGTTAATTTTTAGGAGAATATTGATTAATTCTGTTGTTTGCCAATAATAATAATTATACATCATATTACTCATTTATTTTAGCATTTCTGACTTGATGATAAGTATTCCATTATTGATGCTTAATACATTGTGTTATCCACTTTATTGACTGTACAATATTGTACAACACGTTTCTCTTTTGTAACGTGTAAATGCACACGACGCTTTAGCGAACGGGGACACTTTATGAAATTAAAAAGTTAAAAAAGTTACGAGCTAAAAGTTGCGCCCGCCCCTACGTGCATCATGCAGAACCTTTGAACACGCCAGGTAATTCTTCAGCGGCCCTGTCCTCCTTAAGAACGAGGCAAATTAATTAAAAGCGGCAGGGATGGAAAGAGGAAACGACCGAACCTCGGGCCACACCACACCTTGCGTGCAAGCATTAATATAAGGCCTCGAGTTAATCGTCGCTAAAAAAAAAAACACGTACCATCGTTAACAGTTACCCGCATCCTACGATAAAAGAGGAAACAATTGTAGGATTCTTCCACGGAATAACCGTTGGAGATACATTGTATTTTTCACGTAAAATAGCCGTTACAAAGATGATCGATAGTCAATTGTTTTTGGTAAACTTGTTGCGACCGGCAAATTTAGGGGCAGTCGTTTTCTTGCGTGTATAAAGCCGCGTCCCCATAGAAGAGAACAGTTCGCGAGCAGCTCGCGAGCAGCACACGAATTGCTCGCGTGCGGTTCGCGAGCTGTTCGCCAACGGAAAACGCAGCATATCCAGACTGGAGCTCGCGAACAGTTACAAGCTTGTTCGCTCTGAATTCATGGGCAGTTCGCTATTAGCTTTTGCCACATACTGTGTTACAAACGCGTCCAGATACGCTTCGAGCTCGCGAACAGTTTCTTTGATGTACCGCTTCCCGAGCGAACACTGTTCGCTGTTCGCTGAGGAGTTCGCTGCTCGCTGCTCGCTGTTCGCGAAAGTGTCCACACTGCTGGCGAGCACAGCTCGCAAACTGTTCGCGAACAGCAGTGTGGACGCGGCATAAGAAGAGTCGCGGAAAGCAGTGCCGCTCAGATTCTTATTCTTTTCCTTGCGTGTGTTCAAACAAATTAACTTTCTTGTGTGTTTTTCTTTTAATAAACTGTTGTTTCTATTTGTTTATGACTCGTGTGTTTTTCCCCTTCACCCTCATATCCTACACAATTAAAAGACAAACGAACGAATCGAACGAAAACAACAGTTTAACACCGCTAATCAACGTCACGTTATCATTGGTACTTTCTCATGGCAATCGATTACACCATAACCAATTAATTACGTCGATTAATCGTATTAATTGCATCATCCTGCTCGACCTACAAACCAATTAAACTGCTTCAGAACCGTCGGGACAAATTGTGTTTGACGAGTTGGCTGGCCATCCGCGTCAACAAGCCGACGATCCTTAAACGCGAGCCTTCCCGATGTTATCTGAAAGCACTCAGACTCGATAAAATCCGAAATACTCGAAACGTTACGACAGATATGCTTTATTTATCGATCTGATGGCTAGGGTACACAGACCCCTGGTACATTATAGGGAATCGGAATGAACGATTCCGTCGGATGCATCATTCTGTTGGAAGTTTCATGACTGAACTGGGGATAGGAAATTTCAGTGTTGCATTCGAGCTAAAAGCAAAGATCTTGCATTTCAAATAATAAATAGCTTGTTTTATTTTAACCGACTGCACGCGAAAAACGATATTTGGTCGTCAAACGAAACTTTCTTCAAAAATTCGCGAATGCAAATCACCGAAATTAAACGGTAAAAAAATAATTAGAATATAATAAAAAAACAGAAATTACTTCTGTTAACATTTATTTAATTAAGGTAGATAATACGGAATTATTGTTCGTCACCCATATTTGAGTGACGCTGTTTTTCTTAAAATTAAATAGGATTTTAAATTGGAATTTTCAAAGGAATTCAATGGAATAAGCTTTGAAGTATAATATATATAAATATAAAATACATAAAATTAAAATAAAAAGTTAAAATTTTTGCTGTTTTTACATTTTTTTATCCCAGTTTTCTATGCAATCGGATTTGGGCTCAACGAGAAATTCAGTCGAATCACGTTGGGCGGCGAACGTGTTAAATTGCTAAATATAATTAATTTGTCAAACCCAACAATTTTGTAAACTTTATATGTTTTGTGCTGCTTAGAGCTTTGGTAAAGATTTCAGCAATCAGCACATTTGAAATGTCTTCGTGACACACATCGGCTGAGAAACACTGAATCAAAGTACAATTATTACGAAACAGCCTTCAGCTACATTAGGTGACATCTCGTTCAAATAACGGCTAATGCTGGATATGTATGGGTACGTTTTCGGATAGTTTCTCTTTCACGAACGACATGTTCCCATTTTTTTTCTTTCTTTCTTCCTCAGAATGGATTCGTGTAATCACGATTCGGGACCCGGAGGATAGAGTGACAAAGAACGGTGGCAAAGAGCGACTCGCAGGCTTTGTCGCAACACAGAATTAGCGGAAAAGAGAAAGTTTTCATTGGGTACGCGCTCGTTACTCCGATTTCAACGATAAGCCCGATGAAAGAGACACACGTGTTGTCGAGCACGCGTTCGTGTAGCACGAGGGACGAGACGGAACAAAGGGTTAAGATAGATCGTTTTAACACTATTCCTGTTGGAATGTGAATGTTCAAATTACGCATTCCAGAATATTCGTGGTTCTCTTTTTCTTGTTCTAACACGTCATTTATATTTATTTATTTGCTGTGTTCACGTAAAGGTGCTATTCCTGTGTTTTTACGTTAGTTTGTTTGTTTTTCTATCATTTTTCCCGACGTGCATGTTTTGTGGCTTTTCATATGTGTGAGGGTTACTTAAATTCTTTACAAAAAGGCCGTTCGTTCGTACAGTACGGTTGCTGTCTTACTCAAAACTAACTATGCCCTTTTTCTCGTGCTTTTATGGGCGCATCTCCACTTTGCACTTTCCCGAAAAACAAACCCGCCATTGGTGCGGGCCTGGAAAGTGTTAGCGGCCGTGACCGAGTCTCGCGCGTA
>JAOPTO010002298.1:72023-92563 GCA_033822845.1 Tetrapedia diversipes
TCTAATGTTAACACGTTCGTCTCCACGTCACCCATATTTCGCTCTTTTTCTTAAAGTTAAATAGGATTTTAAATTGGAATTTTAAAAGGAATTCGGTGGAATAAGCATTGAAATATAATATATACATATAAATATAAAATATATAAAAGAAAAATAAAATGTTAACATTTTTGCTGTTTTTATATTTTTTTACCACAATTTTCTATGCAATCAGATTTGGGCCCAGCGAGAAACTCAGCCGAATCACGCTGGGCGACGAACGTGTTAAAGGCGGTTCAATTACGATGTATATATGAAATTCTAATCGAAATTTTAAAAACCGTCATTTCACCGGTCGTGGTAGGATAATGTCAAACTCGTCGCCGCAAATGACGTCTATAGCCGTCCGATCTTTGGCGACATGTAGGCAAATGACGACTATAGCCATCGTGCACATTTTAATCGACAAAAAAGAAGAACAGCATTAGTACGAAGTGTACTAATACATACATTTGTTAATTATTGAGTAACACGTCTAGAAAAAAAGTTATAGCATGCCAGACAGCATATTAATTGTTATTTTTTTTATGCGGTTATTATTGTACTACTTTATAAGCAAAATAACTTACAAATGATAATTTTGTTTCAAATTGATTTTATTGTGTTAAGATTACACCTATTTACTCTCTTTTATTCATAGGAATCATTTTGAATTAGTAAACCAAATGCTGTATAGTCGTCTCGAGAGTTTTTTTTTGGAAAAACTGTAGCTAAATATGATAATTTTCACTTCCAAACGTACAACTTACACTTGATTCCATCTGGCAGTCATAAACAATTGAAAACAAATATATGGATTTCTGAGCACGATCATCAAATTAACCCTTTTAGTACCGAACGACGATATGGCGCCTAACTATTTGCATCGCGAGAGAACTCTATCTCAAAATAAATTTATAAAACGTTATAAACGTTTCAATTTTTTCTTTTATTCCGTAATATGCTGCTCGTTGAATTTTGTAAATATCATTCTTACTTCCGGTTTTATGAGCTTCTCCTCAAACCTTAGCAAATTCGTTAAATTTACTCGGATGCTAAAAGGGTTAAAAGCGTGCGGCAGCGGGTTAAGATCGAATGGTTAATCTGTTCTCCTTTTATGTCCGCCGCTTTTTCTCCGTCTTCACAGTACGCGGATGCATGCACGTAATCGATTCAACAAGGTTCGACTTCCTGTTTCGTGTCCCGGCGCTCAGATTACGCGGTGCAGATGGAAAACACAGTAGACGTGAAAGTCTCTCACGCGATACGTTTATTTTCCATAGGCTATCTCGTGACAATCATGCGAATAAGAACGGTATACATGCGGGCATCCATCATACTTGGCCTTTTTAATTATTTAAATTCGGGGAACAAAGTTATTTCTCTCGTCGAAGCGCGTATTGGAAATCCGAGAAGAAAGTGCGAATTGTGGGTTTAATTAGAAAGCAGTTTAAATTATAATAGAACTTCTTTCACCGGAACACCCATTATCTGAACATTGTACCTTGATGTTTTGTTATCCGAACAGTTTGCAATCTAATAGAAATTATTGTTCTTTATTTTAAGAAATAATGAAATTTAACCGTTTGCACTCGAAAGGTGACTGTTAGTCAGTAAATGATAGTTTCGCAAATTTTCAGATTTTACTCAGTTTGTTTATTAGTCAGACCTGGAGATTAAATAGTGAGTGTGAATTGTGGGTTTAATTAGAAAGCAGTTTAAATTATAATAGAACTTCTTTCACCGGAACACCCATTATCTGAAACATTGTACCTTGATGTTTTGTTATCCGAACAGTTTGCCATCTAATAGATAATAGTTCTTTATTTTAAGAAATAATGAAATTTAACCATTTGCACTCGAAAGGTGACTGTTAGTCGCCAAATGATAGTATCGCAAATTTTCAAACTTCAGTTAAATTGTGTATTAGTTAGACCTGGAGGTTAAATAGATATATATGTAAATTTTATTATATGACTCAACTAAACTAAATGACGTTTAATATAGGCGAATCTTAGTAAATATTTTGCGCTTGAAAATCGTCGAAGTTAATATTGTTAAACGGCTAACAGTAACCTCTCGAGTGCAAAGGGTTAACAGCGAAAAAGATATGACGTACACAAATATTTAAATTATTGACCTTATTAGTATCTATTTAATTAAATAAAGCTTGGTATAGATTCCATATTTCTATGCAAATTTATATCTTTAGTAGCATTGATAAAGGAGTCGCAACATGTTATTCACTTTGCACGTTTTCTGTATTTTTTTTCATGTTATGTGCATTTCGTGCTGTTTTTACGTATTTCAGTTTCCCATAAATTCATAGAAGTCCGCAGTTTCGTGATTAGACTATTATGCAGCAGACTCGCGAAGGTTAGTTGGTCGAATCGATATACAAAGCAATTTCGTAAATTATTAGCAACTTCAATGACCAAATTACGTAAAAAAAACATGTAAAAAATCCCTTAATCTTTTTCACCGCTTTTATGTATTGTTCGCAATTTTCACGTTCCAAAAACACTAATATACAGTGTAAAATCATTTAAGCAAACTGTTAGATTCATCTAAAACAGGTTATAATTAAACACTTAATATATGTAGAATATATTCATTTAAATAGGTATTTAACGCTATTCCTACCGACACTTCACGTATACCTATTCCTACGTAAGACAGACTACAAATTTTTCTCAGAAACTGAACAATGAAGAAAGAAGTGAATATTGAAAAATGTATTATACGTATATTTGAGGGAAAGTTTAAAGTTTAAAGGCGATTCAATTACATTGTATCTATGAAATTCTAATCGAAATTTTAAAAACGATCATTTGACCGGTTGTGGTAGGAGTAGTGTTAAAAATTATGAAAAATAAGAAAATTTTTCGAAACAAATTTCCATGGTTATATGTAATTTTTTGTTTAACGACATCGCGAAAAACAAGAAACCGTTAACACTATTCTTGCCACGACTGGTCAAATGACCGTTTCCAAAATTTCTATTAGAATTTTCTATATACAACGTAATTGAATCGCCTTTGAACTTTAGATTTTTCCTTAAATATTCGTATAATACATTTTTCAATATTCACTTCCGTTTTCATTGTTTATTTTTTGAGAAAAATTCGTAGTCCGTCAAATGATAGGTCGTGGTAGGAATAACGTTAGTACCAGGGATATTTTTACGGCTGCTTACGCCACTGGCCAAGCAGGGGGGATATCGTCATATCCCGGACGAAGACAGGAAACCTCCGAGCAAAATTCCCCTCTGCTCGCATACACGTTCGCTTTGACAAACCTTTCTGTACGTATGCTTGATTACAAATGAGGCAAACAGAGAGAAAGAGCAAACCGTTACGGTGTGATTGCGTTTTCGTTGACAGCAAACGATCGACATTTTGTTGTTCAAGGAAGAAAACGAGTATTAAAATTTGAAACAACTTTTATTGCAAACGAATTTTATAGAATAGCGTAGCAAAACTTTAATTCGTCATGAATGAATAAAAAGTGACATATTAATGAAGTTTGTTAATGAAATGTGAAACAAAATATAATTTTTCTTATTTTTTATTTTATGCTATAGTACAGGAAATCGATTTAATGAATAAAGTGATTAATAATAAATTAACGATATAATGATTAATGAATAACAAATGACATATTAATGAAGTTTGTTAATGAAATGTGAAACGGAATATAGTTTATCTTATTTTTTATTTTATGCTATTGTGCAAGTAATCGATCTAATTTTTAATAATTATTCAAATTACCTACAAAGATTTGTTGTTTTGTTTACCTTAATAAAATTGTCTATAATTTATTAATAAAACAAAAGTTGAAAGATATATTTATTTGCCGATTCCTGTATTTATTATTGTAACATTGTAAATGCTTATACGAATAAAATAACAGTAACCAGAGCTCAGAGGAAGTTCAGTAAATCGATCATCGAATAAAACCAAGACCTAAAATATGAAATTTGCATAAGTGTCGCTTCAAGTTCATTTTTCTCGTCGCACACTACAATAATTACAGCAATCAATTCGTCGAGAACAGAACAGATGGATTTATTAGAAAATTATTCAACAACCTTTCCAAGAAAAGTGTCTTCGTAGAGAAAACAGAAAGAGGTTACGTGAAATATTAATTACTTGAACAATTAAGGAAATAAGTGATATCGTTTAAAATAATATTAAATTTCTTAAACGATAGATATCGTGAATTAAAATAATATCGATTGTCCTTAAAATTTACATACACGCATAATTTTGAATGTAATTTTTTAGTAAGTGACCTGATCTGCATATTATTGCATACACACACCGTCGTTTTCTTACGATAAACAGCATTACGTCACGGTGTACGAGCAACACACGTGTGATAATGTTTTTCTCGCACGTGACCACGCCACATCCGCTTATTCGCGATACCCCATAGTAGGATGTTAATGCTTTTTCTCATGGCTACCCGTATCGAGGTGTCCACGGTGTTTAACACTAGAACTACCAGACCAGTCAAAATGACCAGTTGGTGATTACTCATAGCAGCCTTATAAATTCACAGTTGTAAAGCTTCTAAAATTAACTATGATTTTCTACAAAAGATATGAATAAAGATTTGTTTTCTAAGCATTCGGTATTTTTTCATGAAATCTTCAATTTGATTTTTTCCATGCAAATAAGTACACTTTAATCGTCGGTAGTTCTAGTGTTAAACAACGTAACAACTCGACTGCATCGAGTTTCGAATTCGTCACAGTTCACGCGCCAGTTTCTGCCCTGATCATTTTTGCTTCGATCGCGAATCCAATTATTCAAACGAAACATGCACGTTACGTTGTAACAATGTTACAGTGAAACACCGAAATCTGGAGAATTTCACCGATGAATGTCAACATTCGCATAATCGCTTGGTGTATGTCCGAAATATTTGCTAAATACCCTTATTTCTGACATACACCGGTAAATGTTGACATTCACCATGCACTAATGGTGAACGTTGAACATGTTGGAGATTTATATTTTCTTCTCCGTAATTCAGTCGCTATAAAACGCCACAAGGGTGACGTAACTTTTTCGCCTCTCTTTCTGAAAGGAACGACCAAGAATTTAAAATACACAGTACATTCTACATGAGAAAAGAAAATAATAGTAATAAAAAAATTACTTACTTATGCGATTCAAATCTTATTTATTGCAACAACTTGAACTATTATGACACTTTGAATTGCACAAGAGTCCCTTGCTTTTACAACTGCATTTATTTGTGGAACACTTGTTTTTTGACTCTTCTGTTTTGGACCTCCACCAGAGCATATCTGTGATTGTCGACTCACATCGGAAAGGGTCCGAATGTACAACAATGTAATTAAACATTCGATCTTTCACCGACGTATTTGGTATCTGTTGACATTCACCGGTGAAAGTCGACATTCTCCAATTTCGGTCATTCACGGTAACAACAACATTCATTTCATATTCATAAAACTTCAGCCGTAATTCAAGGGTATATTTGGAGACATCATCATTATGGCTAAATAATACCCTTTCTAGCAAATGTACTTATTGCCATGCCAGTTTCGGGTTTTTTCCATTTTTTTCTGTTCCTTCGATTTGGCTTCGTTAAAAATTTCAGGTAGTTCACGCGATTAAGATTGTCCTCGGTACATTTTACTTTCGACCGATGAAACAAAATATACCTGAAGTCGCTGGAAACATTTTCGACGGTCGACAATATCTTCCACCCCCAAAAAGGGAAACGAACACCCCACACCTATCACCTTTATATAAACGCATAACATCCTTCCAGCGAGAGGATTTTGTAAAAATACATTAAACAGTAACGTTCAACCAACGCTCGTGTAATAGAAATATATTCAGTCTTTTTTTGTCTAAAAACATCAATCATTTCTTGCACTGTACCTGCATCAACCTCAAATGTTCGAGCGTCTAAGTTACCACTCGAAGTGCACAACGTTTAATAATTTAAAAATTATTAACCCTTTCGTTACAGGCGGGTTCTCCGTCGCGATATTTCCCAACCCAAACTGGGGAGAACCCAAGCTGCTTGAATGTTTTCGAAGGAAAAAATTTTTCTCCAAAGAATATTTATAAATAAAAGGTATTCTAGGGTATTTATAACGTCTTAGCATGCGCTATTTAATTTATTTATATATATTTACAGTATGAGAGGAAATAACATTGTGCAATTTAATATAATATAGTGGTATCTTATGGAGTAGTACCTCGGTGGCATCTTATGGAAGGCCACTATAGTGGCCCGTAGTAGCGAAAGGGTTAAACTCTATGTGCGTCCTGTACAACGTACTTCCCGCAGACGCAAAACAAGTTTACAATTACAATTGGAGCGTCCATTGCATTTTAATGTTTCGGATTCACCGTAAATAGTACCATAAGAAATCTTGTTTCCTTTTTACACGCACGAAGACTAATTAAAAAGAGACACGCTGTAACAAATTTGCAAAAGTTTCTTTTGATCGTGATTTAATTAAAGGAATAAGTAGACTGTGTTACCTTTATGCATTTATGGAAAATTAAAACGTGTGTAATGAGTGAATGGCATAACGGCAGGAATATGCAAAACTGTACAAGATATCCAATGTAAACTGCTGGTTATATTATTTTTTTATTATTTATTATTATTGTTACATATTACTTATTATATGGTTTTATTATTTTTTCGTTTGCACTCATAAAAATATGATTTGCATAAAAATTCGCAAATGATTATGTTATGCACTTATATTTTTGGAATATCACCCGCATAAATTACAGTTATATGTATTCATGAAGACATAGAACAACTTTATTTTACCTTTGTATCAAAAATTTAATATCGCGCCCAATTTTTTAAACAAACGTTGTTCTATTAATAAAAAGTAAAATCAAAGAAAGAAATTGGGTGTTTTAAAAGCTTCTTGAATTTCTATTTCTAATCCTGGGCATCTTTAAAATTCCGCATGCAAAATGGGCGTCTTGAATATGTAAATAATTCTAACCGGTAACTCCGTGACCCCAAAATCGCCAAATGCTCCATTAGGTCAAGGATATTGACCAAGAATGCACCGATATGCGGTACCGTTCAGCGAATCAATTTCTACGTGGAACAGCAACAGTCCGATGGAATCCAATCGATGAAATTCTCCACAGTTAACCGGGTAAATGAGTCCATAGTTAGCTCGCAGCTCTGTTACACGGTGTAAAATCAATACCAGTTTCTGGTATCCACCGTTTCAGCCTCGAATCGCAGCCTCGAATCGGGAGGTAGGAAGATTCAATCCGCCACACGTCAAAACAAACCGTTGAGCTTTGTCGCTACTGCGAATTCGTATTCATAGCCGTTCGTCTGCGAGACATTTCCGTTCGAATGGAACGCGGTTTCGTCGCGATTCCCGGCGAAACAAAATCGTTGCCCACAATTCTCCCTCCAGATGAAGTAAACTCCCCTATCCCTTATCCGAAGCTCATTAACCCCTTGGCCTACACGATATCTGCCAATTTCGCGAGCTATAGTAAACAAGAAAGTCTGTCGTCCGCCGTGCCATTCAACTGTTCAGCCGTGTACCCGAACTGGCGCAAAATCTATACTTTTCATGACATATATTTCAGTGCAACGAAAGGAATTGTGAAATAATAAACAATGTTTAGGTACAAATAGTAATTTTAAGACGTCTAGGGTGTAATCATAATCAAAGGAAAAATATTCGATGTGGAATAACTCCAATCGTTTGTTCTAATAATAATACGCGGCATCTTATGCACAAATTCCACACCACGAGTCAGACTCGTGGCTTTTGTTTATGGCACAAATTCTTTACCACGAGTCAGACTCGTGGTTTTCGCTTATGACACGAATTCTTTACCACGAGTCAGACTCGTGGTTATAGGCTAAAGGGTTAATATTTAAATGATCTTAACACATTGTATGCCGGTGGCATCTGAGGCATTTAAAACTGTAGGTGAAGAAAATATTTAAAATTTTATACATTATTGTAAAACACTAAAATTGGGTTGCATATTCATTATATGCAATTTAACGATAACGAAAAATAGAAACAAACAAATCGCCAAACAAAAGAATGTTGTATTATCGCAAACCCGGCGCTAAAGCAACAGACTTCCAAACCCACGTTTTCGCGGGGCCGGCATACAATGTGTTAAGGCTCAATTTACGGACGTTTCTTGTATACCTTCTACTTCTAATATTCATGTGTTAAGGAATAGGTATACATCAAGAAGGATTTGAAATTGCAGAACTGAGAGGAAAATAGATTTGGGTATATTTGTATTACTCCATCGATAGTAAAAATTGCTAGGAATAATAGTGAATTAACTTTAAGTTAATTAACATTAGATTTACGGACATTTGTTGCATATCTATTTCCAATGCAGCATATACTAAGGAATAAGATGTAATATATCGAACAGAATTTGAAATTGCAGAACTGAGAGGAAAATAGATTAGGATGTATTTGTATCGCTCCATCGATAAAAGTCAGCAAAAATTGCTAAGAATAATAGTAATTATTTATGCAGGAGTTGTAGGAGTCTGTATTTGTGAGAGTCCCTAGAATATAACGTTGCTACTTTCGAATCACTACAGGTTGGGAAAGGTACTTTAATTCGAATGGAAATGATGAAGCGCAAAATTCAAAGGCACCGAATTAATTTGTACACCTAATATATTTATTTGTAATACATTAACCCCTTGACGTACTTTGACGAGTCTGATTCGTCATAACAATATTGAACCAAACACGAGTGTCACGAGTTAGACTCGTGGAATTAAATGCGGATCAAACTTGAAAATCACGAGTTTGACATATACAACGAAGATTCAGCCGAATATACTAAAAATAGTTTGTTAGGGGAAGTAACGATTGAAATATTGGATTTTTTTCCACCGGTTGGGCCCGGATTTCATAGAGTTTAAATGGTATGGCAAGGGGTTAAGAAGTAGGCATACATCATACAGAATTTTAACTCTTATCAGTCGTAAGTGACCTCTCACGTGACAACAGTACTTTGTTGCTGCGGTCGTAAGTCACGTGGGAGGTGACAAGACGAAACAATGTCAAAACTCGCTCTGTGTGAAATGCAGGCACTATTGCCTTATTAAATATCCGTAACAGAGCAATTGACAACTCCAGTTATATACCATTGCCTTTTCTAATTATTTTTTAATATATTGAGCCCAAAAATGAATAAAGAAAATTTTATGAATTTCGATAGTGATAGTTGGCAGTGAGTGTTTTGAAAACAATTCTCAAAGTGATTTTAAAAATTCTAAGAGAAGAAGAATTATGCCTATAACTTATTCAAGTGAAGAGGAAAGTGATGCAGACATAGAAAATATTGATAGCTCCGACGATGATTGGATCGAAATCGAGAGTGATGATCGATAGTCTCCCTACTAGGATTCCTTTTACAAATATCAATCGACAAATTTTTGGAATTATTCAGCAGCCTATTGATATCATACATTAAAAACTTATAAATAATTATTTGAATCTCATATATATATGTGTAAAATAAATAAAAATAGATAATTTCTAACAAAAATGTTATTCTTACAATACTTAAATTCTTTTGCATATTTACCGGAACTAGTTACAACTTAGCGTGAATCACGCATAAAAAGCTAGCGACCGATAAGGGTTAAATCGCAGAGTTGAAATTCACTTCGTCAATAAAAGCCAACAAAAATTGCTAAGAATAATAGTAATCGTCTTTGCAAATCTTACGGATGAAATCCGTCGAATTAACGGATCCCGTAAATCTAGCCTATTAATTTTTCATTCCGCGTGGTAATTCGGCGCCTTCTACAGGAAACGATGCTCATTTTCACAGAATCCGATGTTTATTCGGGCAACGCCATTGTGTGCTAAAATTCATTAAGAACCAAACGTTTCCTTCGGATTGTTCTTGATAATACATCGTTAACCGAAGTTCCTTCAACTCGTTCATACCTACGGTGTGCGGTTTACTGTTTCTTCCGGTTCCGTTAGTCGACCGACAAATATTTGAACAATATTCCATTCCGAATTAACGGTCGTGCACTCGAACTAACAATGCGAATATTATAGAGTATTTTTCACAAAGGATTACAGCTTTTCTTCGCAGGGGATACTGAATCACGAGGTTTAATTGGAATCGACGCGTAACGCGTAAGATTCATTCACGATATAAAGAAAATGCAATTGTTTGCAGTTAAGGCGGTATTCTTATTCGACGAATAAGTTAAATGAGTTAAATTTAAAAAAGGAATTTTAATAAAACAAAACAAACGTGACAACATTACCGTTTTTACTTAAAAGTTGGCCTGCGTTAGGTTATTGTTTTTGTTTTACTATTACAAAATAATAATTATTGGATTGGCAACTAAGTGATTGCGGATTTTAAATAAGAATGAAAATTCAAAATTTTTACTTGAAAATATAACTATTAAATGATACGATAAAATATATCTGAAATGCGCGTTTTGTCTTTCTATTTTTAAATTGGGATAAAAACGAAACTAAATAAATAATCGATACAATTTTCTTATCAATTAATGGTGGAAGTTCAAAAACAAGAAAACAATATAGAGTAAGGTTGCTCAAGTCGTACCACTTAAGGAAAAATCCGTATAAAACGTAGGATTTATCAAATTAATAAAAATTAAACGTGTTATTCAAAACTTGTGTTAATATTGTTGTTATTTATTATAACGAAATTGGTAGAACATCTGATTGATCCAAATGTATATTTGCACGCGCTGCCGTCGCTGTTGTAATTCGTTCAAAATTCAAGTGGTACGACTTCAGCAACCTTACCCTAGATTAGGTGCTTTAACCCTTTCGCTTCGAGCGCCGCTTATAGGCGGCATCTAAATATATTTTGTATTGTAATAATTTTATATTTTAATAATTCTGTATTTTAATAATTTTGTGAGCCTTTTCATATTAAAAATGTAAATATACTTGTTACATTAGAGCAGCGATTGTTTTATTCAGCACAATTGTTATTTAAGACTTAGAAAAACGCGTACTGTGCATATTTCTGACGCGTGTTTCCGTTCAGTGACGGTACTTCGGCGGACTGGACAGCCGAAGCGAAAGGGTTAAAGGCGATTCAATTATGTTGTATATCTGAAATTGTAATCGAAATTTAAGAACGGTCATTTGACCGGTCGTGGTAGGAATAGTGTTAACCCTTTCGCTTCGTCTGTCCAGTCCGCCGAAATACCGTCACTGAACGAAAGCACGCGTCAGAAATATGCACAGTACGCGTTTTTCTAAGTCTTAAATAACAATTGTGCTGAATAAAACAATCGCTGCTCTAATGTAACAAGTATATTTACATTTTTAATATGAAAAGGCTCACAAAATTATTGAAATACAGAATTATTAAAATATATTTAGATGCCGCCTATAAGCGGTGCTCGAAGCGAAAGGGTTAAACTTTAGACTTTTCCCCAAATATACGTATAATACATTTCTCAATATTCACTTTCTTTTTCATTGTTTATTTTCTGAGAAAAATTTGTAGCTTGTCTTCTACGTGGGAATGTCGCGGTAGGAATAGGTATACGTGAAGTGTCGATAGGAATAGTGTTAAACACGTTGACAAAACGAAAGAATGCGCTAAAATCATCTATCAATAAAATCCACAATCATTTAGTTGCCAACCCAATAGAATAGGGTAAAATGATTCGAGAAAAATAGGGTAAATGGGGTAGGTTGAAGTTAAGGTTCGATATTGTTAAATAATAAGAAAAAAGTGTGACCGGAAGTCATCCAAAACTAAAAGGTATGGATTATGTACAAATAAATGCTTGTAAGCTGACATTTTGCGTTATATCGGAATTTTTTATGTCCACACAGATATAAAAAAAGGATCGATGCATTTATATATATGTACATATCACGTATCTAAAAAACCTTTTTTTAAAGGGCACTGTCTATTTTACTTTGTTTCGCATGTTTTGAATAAAGTTTATTTTAATCCTTGTGCATACGGCAATCGATACTGTTGAAATAAATATGGTATTTGTGATTTTATATAAAACGTAACGTTTAGAAATAAATATCAATCCTGACGCAGGCGTGAGTTGTAACAGAAAAATTGTTTGCTATATCAACCTACGAGTGATAAAGGCAATGGTGCAGTGCGTTCTCAGCATGTGTGCAGAAGCATAAGTGAGTGTTCAACGATTCTTGGAGATACGTGACATATGGAGTGTGTGCTGTCAGTTTGACAAATGTTTTCTGAAAAAGGTGTATAAGTATACAGAAACATTGTGTTTGTCGAATGTACGAAACATCGATCTTTTGAGTTTCGCGAGAATAATTTGGAAATATGTTTCCATTTATAAATTATATATATCATTTAATAAATATCACAAATATTTAATAGGCACGAGTAAACTAAATAAACGAATAAAATTCATTAAAATATTATGTGACTTAGAGCCTATTTACATATTATACAGATATCTATCACGTACCTACTTATCCATATTTTATAAATCCTATTTTGTTCCTTGTTACTAGACTACATGTTTATTGTAAATATATATTTTTGTAAAGAACAGATAAAAACAAAATCTACGTTTGTTTTTATGGTTAAAAAGAGATAGTGGAAAATGTATACTTTATTTTGCTGTTCTTGTATTTTCTGCATATTTTTGATATACTTGCAATAAAAATCAATGGCAAGTTGTTAATAACTTATCGGTAAATTGGATTAAGTACAAAGGTATATACGTGTATAGCTTATCGTTGTATAAAACAGTATATAAAATGTTTCTTGCATATTAAATGACACATCATTCTTGCATAAACCTCTACTTATGTAGTCTACTTATTGCTATAGTACTTTATTATATTATTCTGTTGTGCAATTGCATTGTCAACATGCAATCCGTTCATATCAACTACTGTTTCTTTCGACGTAATAAGAATTACAATTTTGTTTTACAAACACTTTTATAAACGGAATTAAACAGAAACCAGTTTCATAAGACTGTCATTATTTTAGATTATCATAACGTGCGCTGTATTTTTGATATTTTGAATATCTTTGCGATTACCTCGCCACGTTTTCTAATTTCCCCTTAATTGTTTGAGTGCTAACAGATTTTATTATAAATGTATGTGCTAAAAGTACGGGATGAAACGTGTAGTTATTTTTTTTTCGGAAAATAATAAAAACAGGAATAATTAACTGTAATTGTTATATGAAAAGTAATTTTTAGCAAATAAAAATTTTTAGATTTATCTATTCATATCATAGTCATTTTCAGATAAAGTAGAATTTGACATTTTTATTACCAGTGTGGCGCTTATCTTAAAGAAATGAAAACAATTTTTAATTTTCGTATTATCAAGGACCATAATTGAGTGATATTAATACAAACTGAAATTAACCCTTTGCACTCGAATTTAATATCACCATGAATTACCGCCAACTTGGAATTTATTTTTTTATTCAATCAAAACAAAACTTTTCCAACACGTTATTAGCATACTTAGCTGTAACATTTCACGAGTATAATTGAAAAAAATGAAAATTCCACGGACCATAATTGAATGATATTAATACAAACTGAAATTAACCCTTTGCACTCGAATTTAATATGATCATGAATTACCTCCAACTGGGAATTTATTTTTTTTATTCAATCAAATCGAAACTTTTCCAACACGTTATTAGCATACTTAGCTGTAACAGTTCACGAGTATAATTAAAAAAAAAATGAAAATTCCATAATTGAATGATATTAATACAAACTGAAATTAACCCTTTGCATTCGAATTTAATATGACCATGAATTACCGCCAACTCGGAATTAATTTTTTTTATTCAATCAAAACAAAACTTTTCCAACACGTTATTAGCATACTTAGCTGTACCATTTCATAAGTATAATTAAAAAAAAATGAAAATTCCACGGACCATAATTGAATGATATTAATACAAACTGAAATTAACCCTTTGCACTCGAATTTAATATGACCATGAATTACCGCCAACTCGGAATTTATTTTTTTTATTCAATCAAAACAAAACTTTTCCAACACGTTATTAGCATACTTAGCTATAACATTTCATGAGTATAATTTAAAAAAAATGAAAATTCCATAATTGAATGATATTAAAAGACACTGAAATTAACCCTTTGCACTCGAATTTAATATGACCATGAATTACCGCCAACTTGGAATTTATTTTTTTATTCAATCAAAACAAAACTTTTCCAACACGTTATTAGCATACTTAGCTATAACATTTCATGAGTATAATTAAAAAAAAAATGAAAATTCCACGGTAAAACTTGTGATGTCGCGTACGCTGAGACATACGAGTGCAAAGAGTTAATATGAACACAACCGCTTTCATTGTAGTAACAAACAGCAGCGCGATCGCGATCCTCCGCATTTTTGGCAAAACATAAGAGAAGCCCGATAAACGGTTAAATACGTAAACATTCTGAGTATATTTATAAGCTTCGATTGTGAATGAAATTCGACGAAACAGAATTTCGCAAGGAAACGCGAAAGATTGCGAAGAGTTGGAATACTTCGTCGACGGATATTCATGGTTCACCATTTTCGTTTCCCACAAACGGGCGGATGACCTACTTGTTAATTGGCCCACAGATAGGACGAGGCTGATTACAAGTAACATGCCTCGATAATCTAATAACGTATCGTTGCCCATGAATTCATAGAGGACACGATGGAAAAGGGGGCCACAGACCCTTTGAAGGTTCGATACACGCTCGACGTTCGTCAGTGAAAAAAGAGTTTTAATATTTATGTTTTAGAAGTTACTTGCCCTATATTAAAAATGTATACGATTATGAAATCACATGAAATTAATTGGAATATATATATTTTCAAATCTTTTTTTGCACTATTCTATAATTTATTATATGAAGCAGCAATATCAAATTTCACTTTTCAATGTTTATTTTTTCAAGATACACGTAATATATTTCAAAATAAATGTAAGAATAATATCATACACTTGAAAAAGAAGTATATTTACCACAACCCACGGATATGATAATTTTCAAAATATCTTTTTCTTCTACTCATTCTCATTTGCGACTTTTCAACAAAAGGCTGATCATTTTAAACCCATAAATCATTAAAAAATTGATACTCTAAAATAAATTCTTCAATTTTTATCCCTGTTTATTCACTATACATGTAAAACTGGAATTAAACTTTAATAAACTTGAATCTTTATTGAAAAATATATGTGGTAATGAACAATACCATAGTGGCCCTATTTTCGAGTAATGTCAGTTTACCAGCGCTTACTCTACTGAATAAATAAATACAATGAGTACCGGATAAGCAACGACCACAGAGACTTATCAACAGATATCGCATTCTTGCTTCGAAAGTGACCTAAGTAAATTTATCAATAGATATTGCATTGTTACTTCGAAAGTGGCGCAACTGAAAAACATTAGCTTTCAAAGAATACAAAGAACTGTGTCTTTCGATAGGATAACACAGAGTGATAGTACGACAGGATTCAACTATTTTCTGTGGGCTAACTGTTAAGTTAAAAAAATACGTTTTCAGTCATTAGTGCAAGACAGTTTTTTACCGGTAACCCTGTCACAGTGATAATTTGAGAAACATGGTGTTTATATTGTAGTATCGTAATTAATCTTATAACGTGGAAGCGGGTGAGGTGTGAACAGCGGGATTTCGGACCTGCTTGGGGAAAACCCTTGGTGACACGCGAGGCCCACGAAGGATGCCCAGGTATGGTTGTACTTGAGGAATTTTTCCGAGGTACGTGGTGGGAGAAAGGCCAAGGGTTGGCAATAGTTTTTCGCTGGTCGAATAGAGTTGAATTAGACGTGACACCGTGAAGAGTTGAATCGGACGTTGTACCGAATAGAGTTGAGTTAGACGTGACACCGCGTAGAGAGTTGTTAATTAAGTAAATTAAGTAAAATTTATACATAGCATTGTAAATATATTTCTAAAATCAAATAATAAATATTATCATTATTGTAACACTACAATATTGTGACTATTCTATAAAAAGGTGTGATAGTATTCTTCAACAGATCAAACTTACTCTTAACGACATGTTTTTCTTTTTGTCTATCTGTACATGTAACTGAAAAGCTATCTGTACATGTAAAATACTAATTATTACTATTTCATTAAATTTTCATTGTATCCAAAGTGTTCAATTGAACAACCTACATCTTCCTTGTTAATTAATTGATATAAAAATCATCGTCCCTCGGTTCAATCGTAACAAACGGTGCCCGTGCGTGAACGAATTTCCAATTGGGAGCAATTAACGATAACGAGTTCCTTAAACGAAACAAAAAATTCCCCAGAAGCTTTGAAATAATAGCGCCTAGAACGCAACGCTCCCCCATGCATGCTTCCGTCTTCCGGTGAACGAACAAAAACGGAATTTCAACGGAGAACGCGCGAAGAAAGCAAAAAAAATAGAAGAGCAGAGAGAAAACCGAGGCAAGATGAACGTGTTCAACATTCTAAATGATGTGGAAAAAGTAGAAATTAAACGAGTCTGCTCGCGGTAAAAAATAATTAGCGATAATCCGTGTGAAGAGAAAGGAGCCGATACAATTCCACAGAATGCATGCGCGGGCAATTCATCAAGTTTTGTCTTCGACGAGTTCCGGAAAACAATGTAAAATTGCATATTCGCTGACGAACAGTTCACGAATAATACTTGCAATAAGTTTGCGAAATTTTCATCGCCGTTAGGATATTTTTTATAGCGAACTGATGAAAAGATTTGGAACGCAATACGGTCAACTACAAATGTTTTTACACAACCGATAAATTTCAAACATTCCCGACGGAAATTCAAGGCATTTCATGGATATTAGTCAATTTATTAGATAAAATTAAGTTCCAAAAAGGTGAGGAATATTTCTTACGTTTGTTTACTGTGAGACATAAGTAAACCAAATACACAACCCTACGAAAATTTAAATACAATCCTATGAATAAACTGCTGATTTTTATATGACCATGAATTACCGCCAATTCGGAATTAATTTTTTTATTCGATCAAAACGAAACTTTTCCAACACGTTATTAGCATACTTAACTGAAACATTTCACGAGTATAATTAAGAAAAATGAAAATTCCACGTACCATAATTGAATGATATTAATACAAACTGAAATTAACCTTTTGCACTCGAATTTAATATGACCATGAATTACCGCCAACTTGGAATTTATTTTTTTATTCAATCAAAACGAAACTTTTCCAATACGTTATTAGCATACTTAACTGAAACATTTCATGAGTATAATTAAAAAAAAATGAAAATTCCACGGTAAGACTTGTGATGTCGCATACGCTGAGACATACGAGTGCAAAGGGTTAATAACCAAAAAGATTTATGTGACCTTAAACATTCTAATGAACCAAAAAAAAAAAAGTTCGTTACCAACAGTTCACGTGCCATGCGAGCAGGTCAGAAGCGGTATGCAAATTGGCAGCTTTTAAGAAGAATAATTCGTACACCGTTCACCACCTGTTTACGAACATCAAGACGCGCCCTAACCGTAAGAGGAAAATTGTCTGGCAAATCGACATCGCGGAGAACGTTAGCATGAAATTGAGACGTCACGCGGCCTCGCGCGAATTTATTGCGCTCGCCTCGGGTTTCGCGGTTTCCTTTGTTCAACCGATAAACATTTTTTTTCCAACGTGAAAGCAGCACCGTGTGTGCATCTGGCATAAACGTTCCTCTCCCTATGTCCTCTCTTTCTGCCCCTCTGTGCGTCGCTGTTATGTAGTACCTATCTGTCTGCTTCCTTCCCTCTTGGGTTCTCCACTCGCGTAACGGGCTCTCCTCGTTCGTTCGAGAGGCTGATACGCACTCGACCTCCACGTGGAAATGAATCGTACACGAGAGATACAAGAGCACTCGCAACGACAGAATAATTCATACATAATTTAGCGAAAACAAACAATCCGTCTTGCACACCGTTTTCAGGTCTCGGGGTTGAGAAATCGATCGTCAACAACTAGATTTATGAACATTTCTTGGGTACAGTAGCGGACAAAAGTTTAAGACGAGAGGATAATGTGGAACATAGTTTTATGGTCTGCAAATATTGTCTGTACATTCATTTTTATTGTTATTATGGTAAAACACTATATATTGATTAGTACAGTATGTAAATTTTGTTTATCATCCTCTTCCACATAAATTAGTTAATTTCATGATTTGTAAATATTCTAATTTATATATAAATTATTTTTTTAAAGTTCACTTTTCATGTCTGAGTCAAATTGACTCGTTTCAGGCAAAATAGGTATATACCCAACATCCGGAAATTTAGTGTTAAATATGCTTAGTGCTTGGTATCACATACATATATAAAACAAATTTAATTTGAACGTCATCTACACTTAATTGATCATAATTATTTGAATAAGGTTGAGGAATATTCGCATCGCATTTAATTTGTTTTATTTTTATGGCATTCCTTTATTTTTCATAATACTCCAATAAAGTAGTTTAACTGGTTCTTATCCGAGTCCATTCCGACGTCCATTATTTTAATACAGTTAGCATCAAGTTTATAATTTAATAAAGCGGTAGATTTGCTTTGTTGGTTGGCCATTACGTTCAATCGTATCGCGTTCATCCCCTTTTACTCTCGTAGCACATTAGACATAATGTACGATAATCTTTATAAACGATAAACAATTGCAGACAGCTCCCGATAACTGCTCTTAAACGTGGTCTCAATAACACAGATAAAAGTACCGACTAAAATCATTGATTCAAGTTGAAGTATCATTCCAAATATATAATAAATTATAACTTTACTATAATTTCTTTAGAAATACAGTAATTGAAAGTAGATTGTTAAAATGTGGTATACAAAATTATTTGTTAAACGAATTAAAACTCTTTATAAATTCTTTTTATGAACGATATTATTCTTCATTTATTCCTTTATATTGAATACATTGCATTTAAATTGTTTAAAGCAGTATGTAAAAATTCGAAACATATATTTCATGATTTGTGTTTATTAAATAAACAAAAAGTATTAAATAATAATAATTTTGTGTAGCTGTTCTTAGTTACAGCAATTCAGGATATAATTTAATTTTTACACTATAATGCGCTTTAAAATTAATATGTTTTATAGATTTTCAGATTCCTTTGAATATTACAGATCATTTAAAGAAAAGTAATAGGTACTTTGTTTTGAAATTGTTAAATAGGTCTCAAGATAAAGTATACTCTGTCTAACTCCGATCAATATCGAGAGAAATCGGAATTTCGATTAAATGCTGTTATATTCCCAAAAGAAAATAATTTCGTTGTTATTTTATTCAACAATCCATTACAATCATAGTGTCAATTTTTCATTAAACATGTAAAGCTTCTTCAATCATTTTATCTCCACTTCAAAGTCAGTCACACAATTATATTTTATCCAATTATGCAATTTATAACATATAACAATATCTACAGCACATGTTTTGAATTGATAAAACTTGTTATGATTCATTTAGGTGTTGATATAAATACGTATATAAATGTAGAAATCATTCATGTTATGAAATCCACGTTGCACTTTCAAAATTGCATAAAATTTGCATGGAAACTATCATCTTCGCAATTATTTCCTAATTGTAAGATTATAAAATATTCTTCATCGTAATTTCTCTAATATTACATTCCTTTTATAGCTTGTCTATAGAAATAAAATAATTTTCGAGTTTTCCATAGAGAAAACAGAATAACAGGTACAAAGATAATTAGATAAATATTAGATTAATTTTTATTTTTATTTTATCTTTAATAAATATTAAATATTAGATAATATTAGATTATTCCATGGGTTTCAAACGCTTTTTTCTTCATAAATCCTTATTAACACATTGCACTCGAGAGGTGACCTTCAGTCGTCTAATGATACTAACTTCAACAATTTTCAAATTTGAAATATTCACTAAGATTCACTTACATTAAACTTCATTTAGTTTAGTTAAGTCGTATACTAAAATTTACATATATGACTGTTTAACGTCCGGGACTGAACTAACGTCTGAAAATTTGCGAAACTATCATGTGCTAGAATTACTATGTCCCATGAGAGGGGACAGCCGAGTGCAAAGGGTTAAAGGCGATTCAATCACATTGTATCCATGAAATTCTAATCGAAATTTTAAAAGCGGTCATTTGACCGGTTGTGGTAGGAATAGTGTTAATTAATATAAATTTGGTATCAACAATATCTGTTATATTAACAAGGTTTAAAAATAGTTTAAATAGCTTAATAGGAATAATTAGAGTACCAGTACCACTATACTGTATTACTGTAAATACCTATTACACTATACTAACCTATAAATCCTTCAAATCTTAATCCTTTGCACTCGAGAGGTGACCGTTAGTCGTTCAATGATACTAACTTCAGAAATTTTCAAATTTGAAATATTCACTAAGATTCACTTACATTAAAC
>JAOPTO010002298.1:94967-201858 GCA_033822845.1 Tetrapedia diversipes
GCTCGAGAGGTGACTGTTAGTCACCAAATGATTGTTTCACAAATTTTCAAACTACAGTTAGTTTGTTTATTAGTGAAACTCAGAAATTAAATAGTTATATATGTAAATTTTAGTATACCGCTTAAATAAATTAAATAACGTTTAATATAAGGGAATCTTAGTAAATATTTCGAATTTGAAAATGTTTGAAGTTAGTATCATCAGACGACTAAGAATCACCTCTCGAATGCAAACGGTTAATTATCGTTAATACATAATTTTATTTATTTTCGTTTCATTTAGTTATTACGTATGCCTACATTTTGAGAATTCAAGCCGCTGATAGAGTGATATTGAACAGAATTTGAAATTGCAGAACTGAGAGGGAAACAGATTTCAGTATATTTGTATTGTTCCATCAATAATAAAAATTGCTAGGAATAATAGTGAATTAACACTTGATTTACGGACGTTTCTTGTATATCTATTTCCAGTGCAGCATATACTAAGGAATAACATATAATATTGAACAGAATTTGAAATTGTAGAACTGAGAGGGAAACAGATTTCAGTATATTTGTATTGTTCCATCAATAAAAATTAACAAAATTTGCTAGGAATAATAGTGAATTAACTTTAAGTGAATTAACACCAGATTTACGGACATTTCTTATATATCTATTTCCAATATACATAGAATAAAACATAAGGTATACATTGAACAGAATTCGAAATTGCAAAACTGAGAGGCAAACAGATTTTAGTATATTTCTATTGCTCCATCAATAAAAATTAACAAAAATTGCTAGAAATAATAGTGAATTAATACTAGAATTACGGACATTTCTTATATATCTATTTCCAATATACATACGCTAAGGAATAAGGTGATACATACAGTAGCAATAATTTACAACTGCTCGTTTTTCAAACATTAAAATATATGTTTAGACTAGAAGACATAAACGAGAGTGTTTTAATTATCGTTAATACATAATTTTATTATTTTCGTTTCATTTAGCTATTACGTATGCCTATATTTTTTAAAATTCATAAAACACCACCGGTTTTTATAACTTTATCAAATGCATAACATACTATCGATTATAAATATCAGAACTATATTTAATTAATTATACATGGAAAAATGCTAATGTTTCAAAGAGGTGATGCATACATTATGGTGACAAATAATTTAATGACGACACACACAAAAACTGAGTATCTCAGTTATTATTCCCCTGATATTCAATATTCACGATAATTTTCTGTTATTACAAAATCACCGAAAATATGCAACGTAAAGGCAAATTTTCATTAACATTTGATACAATAATAATTACCCCGAAACATTGTGTATACCTATTATCTGCAAGCTTCTTTTGAACCACGATCGATTCAACTAATTCCCGATTAATATCAATAGACAGCTTCGAATATTGAAAAGAAAAACCGCAAAGCTGAGAAATGACACGCGAAACCTTAGACCTCAACACGTGTATATAATCATTAGCCGTTTGCACGTCGCGAGCAGAACGAAAAATCGGGCAAATAGAAGCAGCTACAAACAGACAGATAAATATTAATATCGACGGATCACGTTCGCCTGGACTGAAACTCGTTCTCAGCTCGAATTCGTTGGGTAATCATCTGTAATAGTGCACCGCGGTGCAGAAGCAACAGGCGCAAAAAGGGTGTGTGCTGGCAGCAAAGATTACACGAAGTTGCCGTGAAAATTAACTCGTTTCGGTGCTTAAGAGCGGTCGTGGTGTTGCGTTTACGTGTTCGTATTCGTATCGCAAAATAGCGCATCAATCGTAGCGATTTTATCGAAGGGGGCAACGACACGCGTCGGATCACGATGAATTTGAACAGGTTGGAGTAAAAGTAAATCTGTCTCTTCTGATCGAACAACTTAATCACTTTGTAACTAGTTTCCTATAAATCAGATATTGTTATTTTGCAATGTGCTACTAGTGTTGTCAATATAAAGTTAACACTTAAAATTTTCAAATTCTCTTTGAAATAACTTAAATGGTATGAAAGAAAACAGGAAAAAGATGTATCAGGTGTACGAGTTAATTTTAGTCTTTTCTTCGGCAGGTTCAGAATTTATTTAAATTTTTATGCCCAAAGGATAATGGATGAAGTAATCTCTCACACTTTCTACAACCTTTGCCTTTGAAAAGTATTCGTACACTATGTCACAAATAAATTCGTTTAACTCTGAAATTTTGAGTCTGATAGAAGTATTTAATAAAACTTTGTGGGTATGTAGATTAGTAATAGTATACGTACGAATTAATCTCTTCTTTTCATCTAAATGCTTTTCTGCGTTCTTTTTTTTATGACAGGGCGATAGGGTATTAAAAATTAAACATTTTCTATTTGAAATGTTTTGTTTCATCAAGTACCATTACAAAGTTATCATTAAAAAATGAGAGAAAACTAAGAAACTTCAACGCTGGTTTCACCCCTTTAAAATGGCATTTAGACGAAAACAAGAGATTAATTGATACGTGTACTATTAATGATCAACATAACCACAAAGTTTTATCAAATACTTCTATCAGACTCAAAATTTCAGAGTTAAACGAATTTATTTGTAACATAGTGTACGAATACTTTTTGGAGCCACTGTATATGCGACGCTGGTAGCGAAAGGGCATCTATTAAGACAACAACAAATGATAAAATTGTGTTGGTATCTAATTATACGCAAACTCTCGACTTATTTGAAAAACTGTGTCACAAACGTTGCTATAACTATGTTAGATTGGATGGCACTATGACTATTAAAAAGAGATCGAAAATAGTTGAAAAATTTAACGATCCAAATGGCAACGATTTTATTTTTATGCTTATCCCGCAAATGATGATCAAGCTATGGCTAGAGTTTGGAGAGATGGTCAAAAAAAAACCGTGTTTTGTGTATCGTTTTCTTTGTGTATGTAAATATAATTTATAATCATTTTTTATGTTTTCAAATTCTTTATAAAAATATTTTACTTAAATGCGTTATAGACCGGTACTATTGAAGAAAAGATTTTTCTTTTCGCGAAAGGGTTTTGTATCGATCCATCAATAAAAGTTAACAAAAAAAAATTATTACGAATAATAGCAACGTAGTCGTATCATTGGTATGCGGATTACAAACGTTAACGGAGAATTCCAGCATTTATGTAACTATCATTAACCCTCTATGGGCCCGTGTAACTTTCAGGTCACATGCTAATTTATTGATGTTTTAACAAATAATTTTAGTTTTCTTCATGAGCTGGCGTATACACATTAATTCTATAATGTTTGATAATGTAAAATTGTTTACACTGGAAAACATTTTTTTCATTTAGATATGTAGAATTATAATTATTGATTTTTTGTTCCATCAATTTTCTTATATTTAAAATAAAAATTCGGTCCATAGAGGGTTAAGTAGCAATCTTCCAGCCACATTTTTCTGCCCAACTTCCCGTGACACAAAAAGCGTGGCAGAGAAGAAGAGCTGGAACGAAATTGGAACGGCTCGTAACTGTCCCCGAAACGAAGGAACGAGGAAATTAACCGGTGATTCGTATTCACCGGACGATGAACAATTTCGCGTATGAATTATTTAAATGATAGACAATAAAGAAGAAGAAAACGTGGGGCAGTAGGCGAGCAATTTTAACGATCGAGTTATCCGACGTAAATAGCGGCGCGATCGATCGATCGTTCGTTTTGTTCATCGAATGACTCACGGCGGTAATGCCTTTTTCGAAGAACAATCGAACATGCACGATCGCGCAAATCTAATGTCTCGTACCGAAGTTCCGTTCGTAATGGTTTCCGCAACTATTCTGATCTAATGGATCGACAGCTGTTTTATCGGGTACTGTACAGCGGTTGATCAAATTATTAGGTGATCAATGTGCTGTACAAATTTTAATTCCATTCCCTATTATTCGTAGCAATTTTAGATGCTGTTCAGAAGTAAACACGAAACAAAGTTACAACAATATTCTTCTTTTTATCTACACACGTTTCATCGAATGCAACGATACATTTAAGATCATTATTGTAAATTAATGAACGAATAATGGTATGGACTTTCTATAACAAAACAGGTTCCATTTTAAATGGAACTAATTTAAGTGCCATTTCCTTCTATACCATTCTTCTTCAACCTTTGTTTTCTTTGAAGCGTTCATAATAGAACTGTAATCATAGAACTGTAATAATAAAATTTGATTTTGTTAACTTACCCGTTGTTCAATATATCTGGTTCCTGGAAATATTTTAATCTAACGATCGATTACTGTTTTATCGGATACTGTATAACTTAGTTTGATTTTGGTACCGTTTGTTATCTTGTTTACTAGTCTAAAAGCTTGGAATAACACTGCATTTTAATAATAGTAATTATATTTTATTCTGCATTTTAATAGTAGTAATTGTATTTTATTTTGCATTTTAATAGTAGTAATTATATTTTATTCTTGAAATGGAATAGCTTCTTGTTAACTTGAAATTAATGTTGCAGATATTAATGGTAACTTCTGTTGTTTTAATAGATCCTTTATCATGGACTATTTTAGGACAAAGCAGATTATACCTTTTTCTTTTTAACCTTTACAGTATCAAGGAAAGAACACCTTACGGTTACCATGGATATAAATATTTTGAAAGTTTCCTGTAAAATAATTTTTTTAAATTACTAAAAATTAATAAAAAGAAATGTTCTGATGGCCAAAGGATCGAACGCGTAAATTGTTACGATTAATCACACGATTTGATTACGTGTTTGAAAGTTGTTTAAGGAAAATGCAGATTAACTGAATATCGGTTATCCAAACTGATTACCGAAGCCACAAAATGAGTCACGTTATAACGAGGATGTTCAGGAAAGGTTACTGGAAAAAAATCATGACGCAGAAAAGAAATAGCGGGATCGTACACTTATGACAAAGTTGAAAAAGTGCTGAATACAGGATGATTAAGATGAGCAAAAGTACAAGAAAAAGTACGTGCGTGTTAGAAACGTATTTAGTTACAAAAAAAGAGGCTCGATTGTATTTAAAAATGATACTTCATTTCTCATGTATCATGTCATTTCGTAATTAATGTGAATCACTTTTTTAGTTAATCTTCAATGCGTTAAAGAAAATTTTCCAAGTGATAAAACAGTGTAATTACCTAAATTTTAGAATATATTATAAAGCTGTATCATTGAATTGGAAAATTTTAGAAAAAAAATATGGATACTCTTGAATTTCTGTAATTTAAACTATACACGTCGTGAATATACCTAATTATATTCATTCGCTAAAGAATATGATATGATAAATCTCTATAATTACCACAATTGCTTTTTTCCAATTTCAAAATCTATATATATAAAAATGAATGTGTGTCTGTCTATCTGTCTGTTCTCGATAGATTCAAAAACCATACATCCAATCGCTGTGAAAATTTGAGAAATTATTAGGTATATCTCCGGGAAGGGTTTTGAAAATTTTTTTTTAAATCAGAATTTGGGTATTCATATAAGTATTCGTTAAGTATTCATATATTAAGGAATAGGTGAATACATAAAAAAGAATTTGAAATTGCAGAACTGAGAGGGAAATAGGTTTGGGTATATTTATATCGCCCTATCAATAAAATTCAGTAAACATCGCAACAAATAATAGTAATTATTTTTGAAAATTTTACTCATAAAGTCCAAAATCCGTCAAATTGACGGGTCCCATAAACCTAGTACATTATAAAGCTGTATCATTGAATTGGAAAGTTAAACGAAAAAAGTATCGATACACTTGAATTTCTGTAATTTAAACTATACACGTCGTGAATATACTTAATTAAATTAATTACATAGAACTTTGTACTTCGATCCAGTTTATAATTCTTTTCACAAATAGAAAAATGTGTAAAACAAATTTTTTCAATTCTGAAGAATTCTACAAATCTCGATCGAAATTGTTCCGGGAATAATTTTAACGATAAAACAAGGTTAAATTTCTAATAGCAGCGAATTCGCCCAACTAGAAATCGTGAACGATGAATATATCTGCGATTCGCAAATTGAATTACTCTCTCTAGATTTCTATCGAATAAGTAAAAGTACGTCGTCGGTCGAACATTTTCTGTGCAGAAAATTGTTTGAAGTCAAATCTAGAAAGCTGCCTTGTAAATCACAAGGCAATCATATTAACGACGATGTTCCATACGTGAAGGAAGCGACGATTCGAAGGGAAAGAATGATTTCGCTTTCGACGAGCAACGGATGGCGGCGAAATCGGCAGGGAGTTGTTTGTTGCGCGAAAGTTGCTTCCCTGACGTGCATCAGCGACCTGCCTTAATGCAATGTGCATATGTAATAGCGATCTCTGCATGCCGAGTACAATGACTCGGTAAACGACAGGCTGCGAGCAAACAGCGCAACTGTCTTACCTCTGGACGCGTATCTTTTTATCACGGAAATAAAATTAACAGCGTTTGCGATCGTGAAAGAACGCAGCGACAATGAAAGTTAAGTTTGCTAACCTTATTGAAATTTTTTTCTTTGTTCGATCGTATGAATTTAAAAGTTGTTTGAGAAATTCTGTAATTTTTTGTTTTATATGTGAAAAGTAAACATTTAAACGATGATATCTTCAATTTTAATTCTACTTGATATTAAGCAGTAAAAATAATTAAAGAATAATTTTTTGAGAATTTTATTAGAAGTTAAAAATAAGTTAAAAATAATTAAAGAATAATTTTTTGTAAATTTTGTTAGAAATGTTCATGAATTTGAAAATTGTTTGAGAAATTCTGTAATTTTTGGTTTTATATGTGAAAAGTAAACATTGAAACGGTGATATCTTCAATTTTAATTCTACTTGATATTAAGCAGTAAAAATAATTAAAGAATAATTTTTTGAGAATTTTATTAGAAGTATATGCAAATAAAAATTTCTTGATTATTAACATTATGTAAAAGATTCATCCTGAGGAATGTAAAATAAAACAATTAGCTGATAATTTGACATACAAAGAGAATGAAAAATATTTTTATTCCCTTCTAAAATAAAAGCACGTTTCTTTTAATTGATTGTGTATACTAAATAATAACCTTTTATTATGAAATAGTCGTGGAACAAAATGATTCAGTATTAACATTCCAAGGATTAACATACGAATGTTAAGTAGAAATATGTTACCTTTTGCTTAAAAAAGGGATAATATTCTTGTTTGGCAGCATTATTGTATTATCAGACAGTACAGTGATGGAACTGTTGTGCTATGAAAGATAATAAAACGAAAATTACGCCGTTACGAGAATTAAATTGAAATGTGTCTAATAAGGACACGTATAAGAAGGCTGCATGATTATTATTCTAGGTACGTTCATATTACTGGGTACGAAAATGGAATATGTAGCACGTGGTAAGCAAAATAGAATTTCATTCTATCCACCATAGTTCATAATTTCTATTAACAGTTATTTAAATAGGATATGTGAATATTTTAATTTAAGTATTTAAATAATCTATTATTTCATTTCATTAATTACTTTCAAATAATTATACTTTAATTCGTCCAAACATCCAAATTAATTCCTTATTTGAGTATCAAATGAAAAACTTGTTTATTTTACTTTGTATTTGAATAAATGTCTGGTGAAACGACTTTTTAAATAATTGTTGACTGTGTTATTTAAATTACATCAAAAATATAAATTTCCTTGATATCATTTAACAGTGACTCATATTGTGCATGTACTTGGTAAAATTATTTATTTAATACCGATTGTATTTTAAATTAAAGGTAAAATTTAGTACATTGCTTTTACAACAGAAACAGTAAAACAGTTCTAAAATCATTCATTATTTTAAGTTCTCACTTTTTCTTACAAGCAATACTAAAGGAATACTAAACTAATTTCTTTAACTGATAAAAATTTCAATCTAACGTTAAATTTTTAACATCACAGTGTAACGAAATTATTGATAAATTATAAATTATTAATTATAAATTATTAAAGATACCGATTTTTTTTCTTTTTTTACGTGAACTGTCCAGGTATTATATAAAACAATATTAACTGTTAATATGATGAATTAATTTATGACAAGCGAAAGATGTTACTGTTTGGTTTCAAAGTTGCTTAGAGTGGCTCGTTGGTTAAAGAGCTTTGTTTCTGCGACTCATTGTGGAACGACTGCTCCCATCAGCACGTAGGACGTATTGTGTATCGCACATACACAAGCAAAATCGGCAGGGAGCGTGTGCAACTCTTGTTTAATTTACATTATGCAAGACTAATGCCATTTCCACGCGTATTTGAGTTGACGTGTTCAGCTTAATCAAAGCGTGTCCTAAATTACCACGCTGAAGTCAAAAGCGAGAGCGAAGGTTATTAGCTGCAACGCTATATAGTTCGATATAATGTATAAAAAAAAAAAAAAAAATAGCGGAAATTAAATCTCAATCTATAGGTTGGTAAATTGTGCAAACCATTTGCATTAAAAGCTATTACCATTTTAATATTTTACCTTTGTCGATCCTTTATTCATCATTCGAACATTTATTAGAATTCAAAAGTACCATTAAAATCTGATCAGAAAAACGTTCGGTTACTACAGCAGAATAACGCGTTTTTGTTCTCTTTTTTTTAACGAAATATTAATTGTACAGTTTTTTTTTATAAAATCTAACACTCCTTAATAACTTGTTAAATTCGTATGGATGCTATTTTAATTAATTTAATGCATTGATATTATGACAGTGAGCATATTTAACATAATTTTTAAATAGTTTCTCTTTTATTTTTATTTTACGTTTTTTCATGTATTCTTACCTATGTATAAAGCAAAATATATGCACGAAATAATTATTGAACAGTACAAATTTATTTTTGTTTATTGTATAAATATGGATATAATTATATATGCTAATATAGACACAGTTGGATGTAAATACTTTCAGACATAGATATTTGTATAGAATACCGAACGATATGGTTTACACGTATAAAAATAATTCAATATCATCGATTTCTGTTCACTGAGTGTAACGGTAATCACGTATTGTTGGTAAAGGTTATCAAAAGTACCAGTCAAAAATCTGGAAGCATTCCAAGAATTTGAAAAAAGAAAGAATCTACAATGCTGTCGTCTTAGCTATTTTTTTCAGCCAAAAATCGACGACAATTTATTAAACTGTTATCAATGCATGAAACAATAATACCAAGTTTATAAAAGAACTAAATCCTAACCAAAAAAGGTGCTTCAAAACTTTTGAACGATAGTGTAACAACACTTAGTGCATGTAAAATACGCATGAGTAAAAAGTAAAACAGTGTTTTTTTCTGTTTGTAGTAACAGAAAAAATTATTGCAATATTCATGCTCGATTAACGAATGAAATAATAATTAAATACTATTGATCGTTCATGAAGTATAAATTTTTTAGTAGGGAATCAATACCCACATAAATTTATAAACGAACACGTAACATTTCCAACAAACGAAATAAATTCTTCAAATTACTTAATTAATTGATGTATTTAATATTATTATCTTAAACGTTGTAATTCTTTGACAATCATATAAATATTAGAAACACTATCCCGTATCTATAATGAGAATCACAGTGATTCCGATGATGGCTTCAATGCGATGCGGAACAACAATAGCAGCAGCCTACATCTATTTCTTCATCGTCAAGGTATCTTGGAAATTTAACGATCATAGAAGACATAAATTTTCCACTTTAAGATTGCACTTTTGATGTAATAACACAATTTAAATGGAATATAATTTTTTAAATCCGACATATCTTTTGTTACGCTTGTAAGCAGTTTTTTTTTTAGTAGAAAAAGTAACATCTTTCGTAAAAACGAAATATGTACTATTATGATTATCCGTTTAAAAGAAAGCGAACGTTTTATTCACAAGTTGATAAAGTAGAGAAACAGAAACATTGATTTCTTAAGGAAACGAAGCCATTAGATGATAAAACAGTTTCAACTGTGGTGTCTGCGTGTGCTGGTAGGTATGGTTCGGAGAACAGAGAAGATATAGAAGAAACCTTATATTTAACCCTTTGCGCTCGAAAGGCGATTCTCGGTCTTCGAAAAATTCCCAATGCAGAGCGTTGAAATTAACAATTTCCAAAATTAACTTGCACTGAAATTTATTCTGTTTGAATAAATAATACTGAAACTTCTAAATGTGATTATTCGCATTCGAATATTTGTGAAAACGTGTCATTTGATCACTGAGAATCGCTTTCCGAGTGCAAAGGGTTAATACACAACAGTAGTGCTCTGTAAGTTGGTTACAATTCTGTTGCCTGCGGCTTTACCCACGCGGAAGTACTTTGATTTCAATTTTAACTATTAACTCAAAAGATGTCTAATTTTGCAAGTCGTTAACTTTAATTTTAATCAGACAGTTAAATACTTACTAATTTTTATAGTGCTTACTTCAAAATCGGCAGATTTTCAAACAAACTTTCATCCCTTATTTTACTCCCTTGGGGGTTGATTCTTCAAAAACGTTGAAACACATATTTCTTATTTCTAAAAGTTATATACCAATTTTTCATAGTGCTTGCTTCAAAATCGGTGGATTTTCAAACAATCTTTCAACTCTTATTTAATCCTCTTAGGGGTGGAATATCAAAAAATCCTTCCTTAGTGGGTGGCCTACATTATAAAAGGAACCCCATTGTCCAAATTGTAATGTGTGAATTAGTCAGTCAGTCAGGACACGTCTTTTTATATGTACAAATAAAAAACAGAAGATAACAGGAACTCTGAACCTTCACCTATCTCTAGCTACTTCTCTATTTATTTTTGATTCCGGTCAACTTATGAGGTACTATACTATCAGCAAGAATTTGCAGGAAATCTAAATAAATATTATTATCTATATCCTTATTTTTCAAATGCTGATGTTCATGGATAACTCTATCCTACCCACTTGTGGATAGAATGAGACTATTTATATTTCTTGTCAATCCTCGTTGAACAAAGTGTAGATACTGAACCTTTTTATCTAAGAATTTGAGGGCTCGTAAATCGTTTTACCATTTTAGAATCATTTGCAACGTTACCGATTTAGCATAGAATAAGATTACAGTATTTGTAGCGATTGAACATACCAACAATCGGTGACCGATGAATAGCTAAAATCGTAATTATCATGGAAAGGTGAGTATTATACTTTTTTGTTAAAAATGTTTCAACTTCCAAAATGGTTGTTAGGATCACACAGAGGAAAACACAAACTTTGTTAACCAAAGATATATTTAAAATACATTTTTATATACAGCACATATATAAGCATAAAATATATCGTTCGTAATTTATTTTATAAAATACAGTCATAATACGAAATGATGTGTCAGGTTTTACGTTGAGTTTTCTACTGAATCTGTTAGTTTTTCCAATTTTGCTTTCCTTTGCAGAGCTCTCTTATGTTTCGTACCCTTCATATGATTGTTCCACTGAATTTCTCCGATAATTATCTTATCGCACACCTAGAACAAATAAATTCAATAAATCCAAGAACGAAACGAGATAATATTGAAAACTTTTAGGTTTGCAGTGAAAATTTACATCACAGAAATGTTTCTCCTGGTTACTGCTGTCGCTAAATTTCTTATCTTCAACAGATTCGTTTAAAGGCCTCTGTTCAGGTTTCTTTCCCCTTAAGAAAGCTTCGACTATTGCTACTGCTGGCTCATATACACAGCTGTTCCATTGTTCCACATTAGTGCAATCCAATGCATAAATTGGTGGCACCTGTAATCATTTGGATACTTTTTCAATTTTTATGAAACTTGACCAATATCTCCAACATTATATTAACAAATATTATAATCTTTTATAAGGAGTCCGTTTCATGGGTTGACTGTTAAAGCAGACGTTATGAAAAATAACCAAATGAATATTTCTTAGGTAATTGAAGTGTACCTGCCTATCGCTGCGACGTACTAGACGATTCATGATCCACTTCTGTTGCTTCTTAGCGTACCTCTTTGTAACCAATTTTAAATTATCGATGCCTTGCTTCAGCAACTCTTCACCCTGCAAAATAAACATTTGTCAACTAAACGTAAATATATTTAGTAAATAAAAATTGTTGTTTGTACAATTAATCACCCCGATATAAAAATTTACTTTAATTTTCGTATTAACGTATTAATTGAAAGTCACATTAAAATTAGAAAACCACATTCTAAATCAACTAGCGAAGTTTCATGTTTCCGGGGATGAAACACTCTATATACGGATAGTGTTTTAGTTTACAAGAAAAGTACTATCAAAATCAGATTTATTGCCCTCAAAAAACCCTAAATCGTTACTATTTGCCATGTTTAAAAAATGAATAATAATTCCATCGATTTTTGTTCACTTTTTTTTTTAATAACAGCGGCGGGTTCACTCACGGAGTTGATTGATGTTATAAAACAAAGAGTAGAAATAAATGTAACATTGATGGAGTCGAACGTGGTGTATATTTCCTCTATTTTATTATAATTTTAATACGTTTATCCTATCGGGGAGGATCATGAGGATGCCACAGCCATCTTCTATTTTATCATAATTTTAACCATTTGCACTCGAGAGGTGACGGTTAGTCATTTAACAATACTAACTTCAAAAATTCTCTAATTTCAAATATTCACTAAAATTCACCTATATTATAAGTCGTTTAGTTTAGTAAAGTGATATACTAAAATTTATGTATATGATTATTGAACCTCTGAGTCTAACTAATAAACAAACTAACTAAAGTCTGAAAATTTGCGAAGCTTTTATTTGGTGACTAACAGTCACCTCTCAGTTGCAAAGGGTTAATACGCGTTTATCCCATAGGAGAGGATCTCGAGGATGTCACAGCCATCTTCTATTTTATCATAATTTTAACCCTTTGCACTCGAGTAGGTGACTGTTAGTTGTCTAATAATGCCAACTTCAAAAATGTCCAAATTTGAAATATTTTACTGATTCGCCTATATTAAACGTCATTCAGTTTAATTAAGTGATATACTAAAATTTACATATATGATTATCTAGCCTCTGAGTGTAACTAATAAACAAACTAACTAAAGTCTGAAAATTTGCAAAGCTTTTATTTGGTGACTAACAGTCACTTCTCAGTTGCAAAGGGTTAATACGCGTTTATTCCATAGGGGAGGATCTCGAGGATGCCGCAGCACATTCATCGCTTCCGCTCACCTTCTTCTCCCGCCTTTCCTCCTCGGGCAGCACCAGGTAAGCGTGAAACTCCTTGAAGCCGATGCTCTGAAAGATGCCCGTCGTGTAATCGGCTGACCTGGAATGTAAACATTCGCTGAATCGTGTCTGCTCTCGCAGCCTCTCTCCGCCTCTCCTTCAAAATATACACTCGCGCCTCGATCACCGTGCTCGAGCTTCCCCCTGGATCTCTAACACCTGCTCGTTTGTCCGTCGTTTCTTTTACAGCTAATCAACGCATTACACAGCTAATTAAAACCGAGTACAGTGCATACGTGCACCTTTCATGAACTCTGAAATGTTACTATATATTTTATCATGTACCTTCTGTATTTCTGCTTATTACTTAATAATAAAATATATAATATTAACCCTTTGCACTCGGCTGTCCATTCTCATGGGACATCGTAATCCTAGCATATGATAGTTTCGCAAATTTTCAGACGTTAGTTCAGACCCGGACGTTAAATAGTCATATATGTAAATTTTAATATATTATATTAACTTTAATGAAGTTTAATATAAGTGAATCATAGTAAATATTTCGAATTTGAAAATTTTTGAAGTTAGTACCATTAAACGATTAACGGTCACCTCTCGAGTGCAAAGGGTTAACACACTATCGGCGGGTAACACAATGAGCTTGACTCACACGTCTAGCGGACGAAAATTAGTGAGGTATGAAAAAAGTGCACTTTTTAGAAAACATGTAATATCCTCACAACTAATAGTAGGATTTCAAACGAAATTTGGAAAATAGGTATCACATAGTATTTCAATGATATAGATGAAATTTAAAGAAAAAATTAAATTTTTAATTTTCTTCCCGCGGTTCTTATGTGAAGGCTGCCACAGGTTGATAGATCGACCGATTCGCAGAAACCGAAAATTTATACCCAAACCGCTTACTGAAAAATTTGCTGTAGGCGTAACGAAATATTTTCGACGGGGTCCTATCTTCACTATTGATTACAGGGGAAAGAGGTCCTAAAAGGTTCTTATAAAGCTATTCATATAAGCGCGTATATCAAACCGGCCCGTGGCATTCTTCGCATGTACTCCGTAAAATGCCTGCCACTAAAAGGGTTAACTACCCGGTGGAAAACGCGTACACGACAACACAAAGCTATTATAATAAAGTCGGAAAGTCTTTCGAGAACAACGCATCGTTCTCACAGCTAAACCGGCATACAAAACAAATTATTTGTCGATTTTCAACACCCAGCCGTATTTTCGAGGCACCCTGTATAAAAAGATCATTGTTCCCGTTCCCGCGGGAACTCGAGAGGCAGGCAAGCATCGAGGGTGCGCTCTACCCCGTCTTTAAACGGCGTCGTCTCGCGAGCACGTTCTCGGCTCAGCTTCTCGAGTAGCGATCGTGTCTCCGCGCACGAGAGACTGCATTTTGCAGGCCGGCCGTCTTATCACGCCCGCGGATAGCGATAGCGAGGCGAGGCCAGGTCGAGCTTACGTGGCGGGAAAAGTCGGAGCCTTTTGCTCGCACACGTGTCAATGCCAAATACGTACCTGTGAATAGAAATCAGATCCTGACGATAGCGTGGGTGTGCCACCCCGCGTGAACGAGCGCGCATTTCGTGAACTAAGACCTCGTTCACATTGAAAAGAATAGTTCGCCAACGGAAACCGCAGCATGTCCAGACTAGAGCTCGCGAATAGCTTGTGAACTGCTCACGAACAGTTATAAGTTTGTTCGCTTTGAATTCATGGGCAGTTCGCTATTAACTTTTGCCGCATACGGATGTCAATGTACAGACTTTGAAAATGTCTGAACAAGATCTATTATGCCGCGTCCACATTGAAAAGAACAGTTCGCGCAGGCTGTTCGCCAACGGAAACCGCAACATGTCCAGACTAGAGCTCGCGAACAGCTTGCGAACTGCTCACGAACAGTTATAAGCTTGTTCGCTTTGAATTCATGGGCAGTTCGTTATTGACTTTTGCCACGTACAGATGTCAATGTACAGACTTTGAAAATGTCTCAACAAGATCTATTACACGCAGCATTTGCATATTATATGATAAAAACGAATAATGTTAGAAAAACAGGAGAACGTCGATGTTGCCAAAGACAAGTGTTTACAACAAGAAAAACCTCTGGTGGAATCAGTTTAGCACAACAAATTATTATGTAGCGTCCACATTGAAAAGAACAGTTCGTGAACTGTTTGCCAACGGAAACCGCAGCATGTTTAGACTGGAACTCGCGAACAGCTTGCGAACTGCTCACGAACAGTTATAAGCTTGTTCGCTTTGAATTCATGGGCAGTTCGCTATTAACTTTTGCCACATACGGGTGTCAATGTACAGACTTTGAAAATATCTCAACAAGATCTATTATACCGCGTCCACATTGAAAAGAACAGTTCGTGAACTGTTTGCCGACGGAAACCGCAGCATGTCCAGACTGGAGCTCGCGAACAGCTTGCGAACTGCTCACGAATAGTTCTAAGCTTGTTCACTTTGAATTCATGGGCAGTTCGCTATTAACTTTTGCCACATACAGGTGTCAATGTACAGACTTTGAAAATGTCTGAACAAGATCTATTACTAAACTATCATTTGGCGATTAACAGTCACCTCTCGAGCGCAAAGGGTTAATCGGCTTTTTACGGATTGTACATAGATATCGGTTCGTCGTTGTATCGCGAAGTAAGTGGACAAATAAACGAGAAACAATGCGAAGGATTTTGAATCTCGGAATGTATTCTGTTGGAGACTATGGGTTAAAAAAGTAGAAATAAAGATAACTTTCTTTTTTTAAGAATTTACTAAACTTTATCTCTAAAGGAAGGTATATCCTTTTTGAACCCGATATCTACGCAACGAGAAGGAAAACTCGAATAAATAGAAGAGGCTAAAGGACACAGTTCGTTAGGGTCCTCTAATTTTTACACACAGCGTGGTAAAGGTACAACATTTAACCCGTTCCTATAACCTCTTCAGCGCATAGCTCGACCTCACATAAACATTTCTTTGAGGATGCGATTGATTTTTGTTTATTCGTTAGGACGTATTTTATTTCCAACATATTTCATAAATAAGTAATAAGTTCAGGTTAGATTTCAATTTAAGTTTCGATTAGGTTTGAAATAAGTTCAGGTTAGACTTCAATTTAAGTTTCGATTAGGTTTGAAATAAGTTCGTGTTGTTCTGTCAATTAAGCCATGGTCATGTATCGTGGTACGTATGTTTTCTTTTGTATTACTAGTATTAGAAAACTGTATTGCCTCGAAACAAAAATAATTAAACATCACCGACAATAATCAAGCTTTTTTTTCCTTTGGTATCCGTGGAAGTAACCGCTGAGAATTAAACTTTGTAACACACTGATTAAGGGATATTCGCTGAATGTTAAGAAATTGGATTGTACAAATCTTATAATTTATAATTCTGACATATTTACAACTTGAAATACCGTAAAAAACTTCGAGCCAGTATTAACCAGAAAAATTACGTGTCCAAAGTCATTCTAATTTGTCAAAGTATAAAAATACGTACGAAAGATAGAGAAGAACACGTATACAAGTACCGAGATATTTTTGGCCCCAAGGACGTTAGGATATATTACTTAGCGATAATCAAGATTTGATAGACTGTGCGAAATCTGTATTTTTAGAAAGATGGCCATCACGAGATACGTTAATATCATTTTTTGTTGCCCTAACGTGCACATGATGTCTGTCGAGAATATAACACGTCCCTCTGCCTTCTTTGACGCTGAAAGTACGGAAATATGTTTCGGGCAAAGATTAATGGTTCCATTAGAAAAAAAAAAGAAAAAAAACGAAGATGGAAAGATAATTTCTTTTTAAACCGTCATTCTTCTTCATAGGATTTAATGTCACCTATATTCGTACACCGTATAAAAATAAAAGACTCTTTTTTTTAAATTAACTTCAGCCTTTCTTTACGTTCAACGAACTAAGAGAGGCTGACGTTACGACAATCGTCTGCTGTTGATATTATCTTATTTACTTTATATTTTTGTACACTTTCTACAAAAACGAGCTCTAAGTTCGCTTACCGATGCATTCAAAGCAAACTCATTCGTTGGACAAATTAATATTCATAATATAAATTGTATTTTAAATTTACATATTGTATAAAATAATTATAGTTGCATGAAAATATGTTACACAGCTAGATAACGAAAATTGTTTTTAAAAAAGAAGGAAACATAATATATCAGGCTTACAACACAATACAATAATATACATTAAAATGTGTTATATGCATAGCAAGATTATGAAAATCGTTAGAATAAATAAAAATAAAAATATAATATATCAAGCTCGTACAAAAGTTTCGTCATTTATAAACTGATAACACTAACAATAGAATGCATCTATTTTCTAATTTAAATTTTTACCAATCGATCAACAGAGGAAATATTGAAATGCAAGTGAAAAAAAAATGCGAAACACTTCGAAAATGATTAATATCAGACGATAACACTATACCGAATAATATTTTTCGTGTTATCCATTGAGTGTCGATAAAAATCAAAGAAAGCTAGAAAACAATGATGTATAACATTATCGATTGATCCGAATCAGTGTAACCCAGCCAGACTACACAACTTGTTAATAAAACACGCTAAGAGAAAAGATGGGAGATTATGATTCGGTGATAAACTATAAAAATATGTCGAATAACAAAGTAACGAAAAATTCGCTAAACGACGATCTTTAATCATACGATTTTTGACCAAGTTTTCGTGACCTACTTTTTTCAAGCATTACAAATTGTTCCCTCTAAAATTATCGAGGACATGAATTCTTTTTTAACCTCTAACTACAGACACATCTGTATTTTTGCTATACTCGCTGACAAACTACATAAGTTTTGTCAGACTGCTCGGTGATATCATTAAATCACTATACTTTAAAAATAAACTATCCATTGAACGTTCTCGAAACGAACAACGAAGCACGTAAAATCCTCCATTAAATTATGGTAATATTGGGTTGGCAACTAAGTGATTGCGGATACTTCATAAAAATGAAAATTCAAAATTTTTACCTGAAAGTATGACTTTATTAAATTAAGTATTGTCAGTTTTCGTCGATGACCATTTGCCATTTTTCAGACAGTATCATTATTCCATGTTCATGTTGCTCGTGCCCACGGGTCATCTCGTGGACGCCGCCTATAAGCGGCGCTCGAAGCGAAAGGGTTAAATGTCTCAGGTCGCCGGCCGTCGATGTGTTAATTCCACGGAAACCAATCGCGCGACGCCTACACACTTGAACAGCGACACGATTTATCTGGAAATCTCCCGATCACTGTTCGCCGGAATCGTCGTTTAACAAACTACGATCGAAACAGCGATCCGGTGACGGATACGATCGCGAGTAATCAGAAATGCGCCAACATTCCTGCAATAAGAACGATCATATTTTGTGGCAATGACAGGTGCGTAGCGATAATGATAACAAGAACGGGACACGGCGGTAGTAGCAGAAGCAGTGATTAAGATAACAGCTAATGACAGTAATCGGTATCACGAATACGCAACTGCTCCAAACTATTTTTAATACTTGTTGCCAGGCAGCCCTGTGAATATCATTTACTTTTTTTCCACATCATCGGTTATCAAGCACCGACGAAGATAATTTCGACTTTACATTTGTGTGTTACGGTGACCCATTGAACAAGTTTCTGCTATTTTCCATGGACGAACACGCGAGCATATTTTTGTGATAGTTCAAACCGATTGAACAAAAAATTATTAACCCTTTACACTCGAAAAGTGACAATTAACCAAGAAGTGATAGTTTTGTAAATTTTCAGACACAAATGATCGAAGAACAGTCATATATACAGTGATGGACAAAAATTTAAGACGACAGGACAAAGTAAAATATAATTTTGTGGTTTGCAAATATTGTTTGTTTATTCTTTGTCTATATTTTTATTGTCATTATGGTAGAATCTTTGATCTTGAACTTTTGCCCGCTATTGTACCTTGATTTTAATACATTACTTATACGAATTAAATAAAATTGTATACAAGCGAATATTGGTAAATATTTTGCACTTGAAAATCCAAATCCAAATTTTATTTATACTATTATTTCTTATTAATTAATTTACTTATTTTTTTTGATCCTTTGGTCTTAAATTTTTGTCAGCTACTGTACCTTGACTTTAATGCAAGTGAATGTTGGTAAATATTTTGCACTTGAAAATCCAAATCCAAATTTTATTTATACTATTATTTCTTATTAATTAATTTACTTATTTTTTTTGATCCTTTGGTCTTAAATTTTTGTCAGCTACTGTACCTTGACTTTAATGCAAGTGAATGTTGGTAAATATTTTGCACTTGAAAATCCAAATCCAAATTTTATTTATACTATTATTTCTTATTAATTAATTTACTTATTTTCTTTGATCCTTTGGTCTTAAATTTTTGTCGGCTACTGTACCTTGACTTTAATGCATCACTTAAACAAATTAATGAAATTGAATACAAGCGAATATTGGTAATATTTTGCACTTGAAAAATCTTTGATATTATGGGACAACTAAGATTTACATTTCAAGTGCAAAGGGTTAATTGGGTGGATTTAACTTTAGAATATAAAATTGTATTTAATATTTTGTTGTAAAAGTTACAATTATTTCTTATACTCATATGTACCATACGTGCCATAATAACGAAAGTTATTTTTTAGCTTTAACAATGAAATTTTGTTAATAAAATATATTTATTATAAATTGTTAGTACAACGTGTGCTACGAGATACATTGGTCGTGAAAATTATGAACGATTGTGTTTTAAGATCAAAGGGGCGTAAATGTAGATTTGAATTAATTCTATAAATCCGATGTGCCATTTTCTAACCATCGATTATAAATACGATTGAAAACAAGTAAATGTAAATTATTCCTTTATATTACATGGAAAATTTGTTTGTGTCTATTCCTAGTATTAATAAAAAGTAGCGTTAATAATATTATTATGATCGTTACTAAAATAAGAAAAATTATTTCGATCCAATTTTTTCTGCAACAAATTAACCATACAAATATAAAAATTAAAATGCCATAAAATGATATCTATTGTGCAATATTACGCCTTGTTTAGTTTTTCAGATATTTAGATTAGCTTTCCAAATAAAAATCGAAAATAGGCATATACATTTCTTGTACAATGTATATACCAGCGAAAGTTAACCGTAATTAATACGCGACTTGTGCAGACTACAAGATAAACTTGTTTTCTTTGCGGAACACTTTTGATTAAATGAAAATTACTGTTGATCGATAGCGATAGATTTGCTCGATAAACTTTTCCCGCCAACGGTAATGAAATTTTGCACGCATCATTTTGCACGATTGCGTCCAATATGTCATTTTACCACTCTGTTATGGCTTGCATAATGTCCTATAATCACAAACCCTACAATATCAGGATTATGCATCCGGATACGTTGTAATTGTAACACAGGAATTCTGCTTAATTTACGATGATGATTTTTTGTAACCACTTGGCATGCAAAAAAAAAACGGAATTTTGATAAATCCAAAAAATACTGTTTTTATTTGGCTAAATTTAACAGTTATGTGCAAGCTTAGAAACAGAACATTTCGTTTTGAAATTTGCATTGCTATATAACATTTAATCAGTTTGATGCATAATGTTAATGGACAATAATTAAATAACAGTATAAAATAATAAATTAGTAGATTTGTAAGGTATGAAACATTTTAAAAAATTCTTACGTCTTCCAGATTGCATGTCAAGGGGTTAATCTCTATTAAATAAAAATTACATAATTATTTGTTTGTAACAATTAAATGGAACTAAGTAATCTAGCAAATTTAACTTTGGAATTAAACAAATTTTTTAATTCCAAAGCTTTGCAGTTAAAAAATTTTGGAATTTGTGGAATTTAAATATATGTTAAGGCTACAGATTAAAAAAATTGTTTAACTAGAACAATTCAGAAGTTTGAAGAACTGGGTACACTTCAACAGTTTCCATTAATTACCTATATTATTTTATTCTGATTGCAGTGGCTGGCAATCCAATTTTATTATTAAAAAAAAATTACATAATTATTTGTTTGTAACAATTAAATGGAACTAAGTGATCTAGCAAATTTAATTTTTGAATTAAACAAATTTTTTAATTCCAAAGCTTTAAAGTTAAAAAATTTTAGAATTTGTTGAAGTTAAATACACGTTAAGGCTACAGATTAAAAAAATTGTTTAACTAGAACAATTCAGCAATTTTAAGAACTGGGTACACTTTAACAGTTTCCATTAATTACCTATATTATTTTATTCTGATTGCAGTGGCTGGCAATCCAATTTTATTATTAAATAACGAGGAGGAGCTTGAGAGAGATACTTGAAGTGAAAGATAAACGTGAATGATAGGGGAAAGCATGCTATATAATACGTATCATATTCGTCGTTATCATTACAAGAGCAAAGAAATTAAGAAGAAATGACCAATGTAATTGAGAACAAGTGCGTGACCAGCCACGATTAATTCGCGAACGATACAAACGTCGCACATTGCGTGCTAGTCTTGTATTAAACAATTTTTTTTAAGTGAATATAAATTGTACATCTAGTTAACTGTTATCGTTCGCCTGTAACGAGTGAACAAGACTTCGTAATAATTTATCTTATGTCTCATACTTTAATGCGATATCATTTGGTATAATAAAGCAGAACCCAAGTGGCACTCGATTTCGCATTCGCTAAATTTAATTTCTATTTATAACTTTAATTAAACAACCAAACTTATCATTTTAAATTTAAAAAGCTTTTTTAAATTGATCTTTATATACATATATTCACATCACATATATATATATATAATGTTCTATGATATTTTATTTAATATGCAGGTTACTGGTGGATAATGAGTAGAATTGTTTCTCTGTAATAACAAGGTTTTTATTATTTTGAACAAAATAATAAAATATAATAACTTAGACTGATTATTTATCCTACCTGTAATAACAAGGACACAACATTCAATGCTATTATTCACACCGTTGTTTCTTGATTAATTTTCTTAAATGTAATTTGTTGTAATTCTTTTGTAGTTTCTATATCTTTACACTTTTGTTTACATTGTCGCACTGACGCCAAATGTATATTCATTAAATTATCTTGATACAATTGGAGATCTAACTTATCGACCTATTTACGCGCTAAATTCAATATAACTAAGGATGCTTTCCTTACATACACATATATATATATATTCACATTTGAACACACATTTGAATGTGTATTCAGGCCCCGCAAAAGGTCATGCCGGCCCTGGGAACATCAAAAAATCCTTCCTTAGTAGGTGCCTACGTCGTAAAAGGAACCCATTGTCCGAATTTCATGTTTCCAGCTTTCAATAGTTTAGGTTCCGCGATGATAAATCAATCAGTCGATCAGTCTAGACCAGGGCTTCTTAAACTTTTGTCATTCACGACCCCATTTATGATTGCGAGTTTCTTAACGACCCCATACAAATATAAAAGAAAAATAAATTAATATTTTTTGATGATTTATTTATTAGGTAACAATATACATATGAAAATATATAGTTTTAGAATTCGTTTTGAAACATACAAAAATCTAAAATTAAGAATTGCAGAATTTTGCTACGCGACCCATAGTTTAACCCTTTTAGTACCGAGCAAATTTAACGAATTTGCTAAGGTTTGGGAAAAAGCTCATAAAAACGGAAGTAAGAATGATATTTACAAAATTCAACAAGAAGCATATTACGGAATAAAAGAAAAAATTGAAACATTTATAACGTTTTATAATTTTATAAATTTATTTTGAGAGAGAGAGAGAGAGCTCTCTCGCGATGCAAATAGTTAGGCGCCATGGCATACCTAACGATATATCGTCGTTCGGTACTAAAAGGGTTAAGAAGCCCTGGTCTAGACATGTCTTTTTATAATGCACAAATTAGTTCGTATATGGGAGGTTCTACTGTACACACAGCATTTATATCGAAGGTTTTACAGAGAGGAGTGTGTGCGCCTATGCAAGACACGCGCGAAGAAACGGAAAAAATCGATCGCCGTTCGAAGGCCGGTTATTTTCCGGTTTTTCCGCGGACACACGGTCGGGGACTTAGATTGATCATAAAAATTCCGAACGGACCGCAAGAGCCGCCTCCTTCTCCACGTGTCAGCCGTTATCAATATCTTATCCCGATTAGCAGAGGCATCATAATTAACGAAGGCATTCATAATGAGCGAAAGGTACTTAATTTGCATATAAATACAAGTTACGTGGCATTGAGGAATAACCGGGCGGTCGGATTCACGAGAAACAGTGTGCAATGTCATTGGTATTCTTGACAGAACGAGTTTCTTTTTATTCGTGTAACGAAGGAAAACTGCGAATATGACGAGATATTAGTTGCAGGAAAATATCACGGAAAATCCGTTTTTCGTTTTAAAATCCTTGCTTTAACCCGTTGCCGTACGCTTTTAATTTGATGATCGTGCTCAGAAACACACTTTTTTTTTCAATTGTTTATGACTGCCAGATGGAATCAAGTGTAAGTTGTATGTTTGGAAGTGAAAATTATCACATTTGGCTACAGTTTTTCCAAAAAAAAACTCTCGACGGCTATAACCGTCATTTGCTCATCATGTCATTTTTTTCTCTTCCCAAAGCAAATGACGGCTATGACCGTCGTGACGACTATACAGCATTTGCTTTACTAATTCAAAATGAATCCTATGAATAAGGGAGCGGTATATTGCTCCCGAAAGTTTCCCGATTTTTTCGTCACCGACTTGTGTGGCGAAAGATTTTCATCCTCTTGATGAGGTTGATCTCTGAATGTTTACAATAGTATCTCTTGGTGAGTTGTTCTGTGTCTTTGTGGGTTTGTACTGTGTATCTCTTAATGAGTTGTCCTGTGTCCTTGAACGTGTTTGTGCTGAGTTGTGTCTCTGAATGGCTCTATTTTTATACTTGTACAGAGTTGTGTCTCTTGATTGTACTTGTACTTGTACTGCTCTCCATTTTGTTTCTGCCCGGCTCGATATTTATAGCGGAAGTGATTGCAAGCCCAAACCAATCGCATTGTTTATAGTTGTGGGAACGTTATGGAAAATAAATTTATTTTTGTGTGCTCCGATTAAATTACTTTATTTCACCGATCGTTTCGCTCGGACGCTTGAGCCAGGAATACCCTGCCCAACTCCTGTTTTCCAAGCCTGACGCCTCGTTGTCTTCCAGGGTTGGAGGAAATACGAGAGGGAGGAAAAGGTTCTTCCGAGCTGCATCGAGCCTCGAACTATATCCGATTTGTTTATTACCTCCGGGGCCCGAGCGCTCGGATACAGGTTTCTTTTTCCACCACTCCGTATTTCCCTTATGTGGTGTACGTCACATAGTTATAGTAGGAAAGAAGGGTTGGTGATGTTACTTGGGACGCTCCCACGGCTCCTGATGAGATCAACATCACCGGAGGAAGTGGCTGTCGCAGATAGAGGGCTGCGACGGCATTGCACCACTTCTCCCGACGTATGTCAGCGCCGTGCAGGGGTTGCTGCAGGAGTTTTGCCTGAATCCATGCTTTCCCATCGGGAGAACATGAATACAAAGAAGGTGGCACATTATATCTATATCTTATACCGCGTTTTGCTTGAATCCACGCTTTGCCATCGGGACAACATGAGTATGAAAGAGGTGGCACGTTATATCTATGCCTTGTGCTGAGTTTTGCCAGAATCCATGCTTTCCCATCAGGAGAACATGAATACAAAGAAGGTGGCACGTTATATCTATGTTTTATACCGCGTTTTGCTTGAATCCACGCTTTGCCATCGGGAGAACATGAGCATGAAGGAGGTGGCACGTTATATATATGTCTTATACCGCGTTTTGCTTGAATCCACGCTTTACCATCGGGACAACATGAGTATAATGGAGGTGGCACGTTATATCTATACCTTATACTGAAACAGTCACTGAGCGGGCAGTGATGGGCCCCATTCGAGCAATGACGTGGGGGAGTACTGGAAGTGTTCTTTCAGAGTTCCCGGTGCTCCCCTATTTCGCTGTAGTAGGCCATCGTGGAGGTTTTAGTAGGTAAAAATCCTACATAACTTCGTCACCCCCCCCCCTCAGGGTGACAGGGTATCTTCTGAAGATTTCCTCCACGGAAAAAAAAAGGAAGGAAGGGTTGGCAACCACTTCTCTTCTACGGAGGCAGGTATAGGGTCGTTACTGTACGTACCTAATTTAGGATGCAACAGAAACTTTTAAGCAATTATAAACCGGCCGCGACGCTTTCATATCCCTACGCTATATATTAATCGCACCTGCCTTCTGAAACTTGGATGTTTCAGTCGGTGACGTCACATCCGGCAGAAGTCGAGCAAGTAGAGCCAGCGAACAGGAGCATTTGCATAATACGAGACATGCTACTTGCAGAAGTGTGCAAGTATCGAGATACGTAGGTAACAGCGAAACCCACGGAAGGCTTACAAGGCGAGGGCAGGAAGAAAAAAAAGAAAAGGAAGAAGGAACTGATAATTGTACGAGATACGATCGCCGCGAAAATATTTTGACGTGAGCCTGTTTTCTCGTTGCGTACGAGAAGTATAATGAGCCTGTACCGTGTTACGCGTGTAAAATTGTCAAACGCACGGGCTATCAAGAAATTTATAGCACGTGACTTTTACACGTTACAATTACAGATATCCCTCTTTGCATTTTTTTCTTCTTTTTTTTTTTCTTTTGTTATTTGAGTATCGTTACCGCAGGCTGTTAACACGTTCGTCTCCACGTCACCCATATTTGGGTTACGATCTTTTTCTTAAACTTAAATAGGATTTTAAATTGGAATTTTAAAAGCAATTTAATGGAATAAGTATTGAAGTATAATATACCTTGACTTTAATACGCTACTTAAACAAATTAAATAAAATTGAATACAAGCGAATCTTGGTAAATATTTTGCACTTAAAAATCCAGATCCAAATTTTATTTACACTATTATTTCTTATTAATTAATTTGCTTATTTTCTTTGACCCTTTGGTCTTAAACTTTTGCCCGTTACCGTAGATATTCCACTTACAGCACGGTAATGCTCGGATATTAGGTATTCCTGTGTATCGAATATTCTACTGTGTTTCGAAAACCTTCCAATTCTCTTCGTGCTCTTCTCTTCCAACTTCTTTTCCTAACTTTAACTTCAAACTTCCAGGAAACGTTTCATATGCATCAGCTTAATCCCTTCCATCGTTCCGTTAAATCGATTCATGCCCTCGAAGACGTTAACCTTCGCGTAGACGGCTCACGCTTCAGTCCCGTTCCCATGAACTCCTTCGAGACGTTACGTTAGCGTAATTCACTCGAAACCTCTATCTGGCTGGCTCCACGTACAGTATCACGCACTGCACGTGTCACGGCGAAGCCGACTGCAAATTGGCCTAACGTTGTAATTTGCATAGCCCTGCTGTCGATACAGCGACGCGATGTACGTCTTTCATCGGACAGCGCTAACCTCTACGCATGCATAAAAGTAGTGTGTGTCGCTGACAAGAAGTCCTGTGGAAGGAATAAGGGGGCTGATTGGTCCGCGAACAAGGGACACGCCTCACGTTACACGCATTTCCGAAATCGTCTCAAGTTGCGCTCAGAATCACATGTTTCGCTCAGGACACCATGGGAGTACTCCGCTAGATGCAATATTTCATAGAAATTAATCTTTTATTTTCGATATTCTAATAAAAATTTTTAATCATTCAACGGGGCACTTTTTACTTCAAAGTATCCCCTAATTAGCGGTAATGTTCAAAATGCACTAACTGTCAATTTAAATTCAATATGAGTAAATCTTATTAAATATTTTAGGTTTGACAATCTTTGAAGTTGGCATTATTGAACATTTACGGGTTACCTCCCGAGTGCAAAGGGTTAATAGTTCGGCGTAAATTTATTCAGAGTTCCACGCCACTGTTTGATACGTTTTCGTAATTTTGTTGTGGTATAATGCGTGTCTTTGGGTATAAAATATTACATATGCTGAATAGACTGGCTAAATTACTCACTTTTTACTTCAAAATATCCTCTAATTAGCGGTAATGTTCAGAATGCACTAACTGTCAATTTTTATTCAACTCTTGCAATTGTAAGTATAATAGTTGAAGTGCTCTGGTCACCAATGACCACTGAGGCGTTACAGAAGAAACTGCGGCCGGTCATATATGACCAGCGTGGCAGTCAAAGTGTTAAAGTTTCCCCTTTAATCGATTATTCAGCTTACTCGTGAAACCTTCGATCGGTTAATGGGGTAACAATCTCAGCTGCTTTCAGAGCTCTCCCTCTTTCAAGGAGCAGGACTCGGAAATTAATCTTTTATTTTTGACGCTCTAATAAAAATAGTTAATTGTTCTATGGAGCACTTTTTACTTCAAATTATTCTGTAATTAGCGATAATGTTCAAAATGCACTAACTCTCATAGAGATTAATCTTTTATTTTCGATGTTCTAATAAAAATTTTTTATTTTTTTTTTTAAAGTATCCTCTAATTAGCGGTAATGTTGAAAATACACTAACTGTCAATTTTTTTTCAACTCTTACGATTGTAAGCAGTTTAAGCGCTCCGATAACCAATGACCACCGTGGTGTCACAGAAGAAACCGTGGCTGGTCATATATGATCAACGTCGCAGTTAAACTGTTAAACAGTATCTAATAACGATATCAGTAATTTATTTTACATCTTTGTTTCTTAATGAGAAAAGTTCATTCGACTCGAAAACAGTACACGTGACAGAGAACGTGTTAACGTAAGATTACAACATTTGTGCTGTCAATATTTTTCTAATCGTTCGTTTCACATCGTAATGTTATTTAGCTACGAATTTGGAATTTCGTGTTGTTTGTAAACGACAACCGCACGTTTTCTCGACGTACACAGTGGCCGGCAGGGGCTCGACTTACACCGTTCTCATCGAGTCATCGAATTCCACGAGAATCAGGTAGCCGACGTGAAATGCTTCGCTTATCGCCGCCTCTGGCTGCGTCATTTGCACGAATGCAAGGTCCAGTGGAATCGTTGTCAGGATCAGGGTTGGGTATCACTCAAATACACCGCTTGAAAAACTGATTATTTAACCCTTTGCACTCGGCTGTCCCCTCTCATGGGACATCGTAATCCTAGCATATGATAGTTTCACAAATTTTCAGAGGTTAGTTCAGAACCGGACGTTAAATAGTCATATATGTGAATTTTAATATACCAGTTAACTAAACTAAATGAAGTTTAATATACGTGAATCATAGTAAATATTTCGAATTTGAAAATTTTTGAAGTTAGTATCATTAGACAACTAACAGTCACCAAATGATAGTTTTGCAAATTTTCAGACTCTAGTTAGTTTGTTTATTAATTATACTCAAATAATCATATATGTAAATTTTAGTATATCACTTAACTAAACTAAATGAAGTTTAATATACGTGAATCATAGTAAGTATTTGGAATTTGAAAATTTTTGAAGTTAGTATCATTAGACAACTAACAGTCACCAAATGATAGTTTTGCAAATTTTCAGATTCTAGTTAGTTTGTTTATTAATTATACTCAAACAATCATATATGTAAATTTTAGTATATCACTTAACTAAACTAAATGAAGTTTAATATACGTGAATCATAGTAAATATTTCGAATTGGAAAATTTTTGAAGTTAGTATCATTAGACAACAACAGTCACCAAATGATAGTTTTGCAAAATTTTCAGACTCTAGTTAGTTTGTTTATTAATTATACTCAATAGTCATATATGTAAATTTTAATATACGACTTAACTAAACTAAATAAACTTTAATATACGTGGATCATAGTAAATATTTCGAATTTGAACATTTTTGAAGTTAGTATCATTAGACAACTAACAGTCACCAAATGATAGTTTCGCAAATTTTCAGACTCTAGTTAGTTTGTTTATTAATTATACTGAAATAGTCATATATGTAAATTTTTATATCTTAACTAAACTAAATGAAGTTTAATATACGCGAATCATAGTAAATATTTCGAATTTGAAAATTTTTGAAGTTAGTATCATTAGACAACTAACAGTCACCAAATGATAGTTTCGCAAATTTTCAGACTCTAGTTAGTTTGTTTATCAGTCAGGCTCAGAGATTAAATAGACATATATGTAAATTTTAGTATATCACTTAACTAAACTAAACGACGTTTAATATAGGCGAATCATAGTAAATATTTCGAATTTGAACATTTTTGAAGTTAGTATCATTAGACAACTAACAGTCACCAAATGATAGTTTCGCAAATTTTCAGACTCTAGTTAGTTTGTTTATTAATTATACTCAAATAGTCATATATGTAAATTTTAGTATATCACTTAACTAAACTAAATGAAGTTTAATATACGTGAATCATAGTAAGTATTTGGAATTTGAAAATTTTTGAAGTTAGTATCATTAGACAACTAACAGTCACCTCTCGAGTGCAGTGTTGTTTCGTTAATTTCTGGAATCCAATCCTATTTTTCTGTATTCACGTGCTAATTTTTCTGTTACGTACAATATGATAAAATTTGATGAATTTATAATATTTAGTAACACTAATTGTAAGTTTATGAAATTTAACTATTCTGTTATAAAAATATGAAAATGTTTTGTGATATTTGATCAAATTCCCTGGATTCATTAGGCGAATATTAATGAATGATTTAGAAACAGACAGTTCTGCATATTTCACAGTTTTTTTTTGTCAAATGAAGCATATCAAGCCTGTTATACGCTGTTACGGGGCAACTTACACGGATAGACTATCTGGTTTGCAACTTTCGCGAAACAGAAGTTGATAACGAAAGGGGAGATGGGGGGGAGATGCGAGAAAAATGTTACGTTCAGGATTTTTGTGTGTATCTAGCATTTAAATGCAGCGGAGTAGAATTTCTGTTGTGGGAAGCCTCTCGCTGTCGTCATTATCTTCTGCGTTTCTGTTACAACACATTCCTAATATTCCAGTTCTTCAAAATCATACAGTTTTAATATACCTATGATCATTAAAGATGGAAAAATTGATGAGTAAAGATTTTCTGTTATCGTAAGGGACGTACAATTGAAAAAGGAACACTAAAAATTAGGGAAATATTTTTTATAACTATTTTCTGGCGTTTGTTAGAATAAACAAAAAAACTATGAATATCTTATACAACGATATCATGTACATAAATTAAATTCTTTGAGTATACAAACATGTATTTGTGAGAAAGTAGTAGGTTGAGCATATAACGGGGACCACAGTACAGGCATCCCTCGACTTTCGCGCATTTTTAAAAATTCCACTTTTTAACACTAGAACTACCATAGCAGTTAAAATGACAAATTGGTGATTATTCATAGCAGCCTTATAAATTCTCTGTGGTAAAGCTTACAAAATTTATTATGATTTTTTGCAAAATGTATAAATAAACATTTCTTTTTTATGAATTCAATATCTTTTCATATAATTTTCAATTTGATCTCTTCCATGCAAATAAGTACACGATAATTGTCAATAGTTGTAGTGTTAAGCCTCTGTGGTCGGATGTACCCTCTGAAGGGACATCAGACTTTAGCCATCAGATTACAATATTGTTTCCATCAATACTTTAAAACACAGTTTTTGGTGCATATTTCTTAACATCCCTCTACTTTCGCACATTTAAAAAAATTTAACCTTTTAAGCCTTTGCAGCCGGATGTTCCCTTTTAGGGGACATCGTGAATCGAGCAGGCTATTGGGTTGCTTCCTCTCAGAGGACATCAGACTTTAGCCATCAGATTACAATATTATTCCCATCAATACTTTAAAACACAGTTTTTGATGCATATTTCTTAACATCCCTCTACTTTCGAACATTCTACTTTCGCACATTTTTAAAAATTCAACTTTTTAAGCCTTTGCGATCGGATGTCCCCTCTGATGAGACATCGTGAGTCGAGCAGGCTACTGAACTGCCCCCTCCTCTCAGAGGACATCAGACTTCAGCCATCAGATTACAATATTATTCCCATCAATGCTTTAAAACACAGATTTTGGTGCATATTTCTTAACATCCCTCCACTTTCGAACATTCGAAATTCGCACACACTTTCAGAAACCAATTGTGTGCGAAAGTCGACGGGCCCCTATATTTCCAGTCACCGACTGGTGCCATTTTCACCGGTATCGCAGGAGGCGAAGCTGGTCGCTGCGCGGCGGCCAGCGCCATAAAAGCAGAGGAAACGCGTACCGTGATAAGGCCAGAGTATCGATTCGATTAAGCACGCTGCATTATGCCTGCAGCCGTCTGTGGAAGAAGTGTACCGCCGATAAACGGCTCGTGAACCGGGTTTATTGTTTTTTGTTTACTCCGCCTATGCCGCCGCGCGTTTTGCGGCCCCCTTCGACGTTTACGGAACATCGGTACGACCGAGGAATACGAACGATAATGCCTCCTAAGGCTAAGTCGTTGGATTATCCATTGTCCGTGGCTCAGACGGAACCGTAGATCAGAGGTCTCCAAAGTGGGGTACGCGTATCCTGAGGGGTACTGTTATGCAGGAGGGAAGGCTGGAAACAACGCTTAAATATTCTTAAACACTTCCTTGGCACTTTACTGAGGTTTTTATTGCATAGTCTGAAATTGCGGACAAGGTGACTCTTGAACACCAATTATTGAATTGAGGCTCAGGGTTTGCGATAGGTCTTTTGTATCTTCTGATGACAAAGAAAAGTCTGATGAGGGTTCACATGGGAAAAGTCACGGTAAACTGGACCAAGGACTGTTTTGACCGTTTTTACGTTATCTATTCTGCAACTCGTCTGCATCGACAAACGATGATTAATTTAAAGAACATAATAGGGATGCATGGTATAACAGTACAAACGATGACTATAATCACCCAACTATTGACACTCGATATGTCCTGTTATGCAGGAGGGAAGGCTGGAAACAACGCTTAAATATTCTTAAACACTTTCTTAGCACTTTACTGAGGTTTTTATTATATAGTCTGAAATTATAGACAAGGTAACTCTTGAACACCAATTATTGAATTGAGGCTCAGGGTTTGCGATAGGTCTTTTGTATCTTCTAATGACAAAGAAAAGTTTGATGGGGGTTTTGAGGCTCAGGGTTTGCGATGGGTCTTTTGTATCTTCTAATGACAAAGAAAAGTCTAATGGGAGTTTTGAGGCTCAGGGTTTGCGATGGGTCTTTTGTATCTTCTCATGACAAAGAAAAGTCTGATGAGGGTTCACATGGGAAAAGTCACGGTAGACTGGACCAAGGACTATTTTGACCGTTTTTACGTTATCTATTCCTCGACTTGTCTGCATTGGTAGACAATGATTAATTTAAAGAATGTAATAGAAATGCATAGTGTAATAGTACAAACGATGACTATAGTCACCAAACGATTGACACTAGATATGTACTGTTATGCAAGAGGGAAGATTGGAAACGACATTTAAATAAACTTAACATTCGCTTAGCACTTTACTGAAGTTTTTATTATATAGTCTGGAATTACAGACAAGGTGACTTTTGGATACCAATTATTGAATTGAGGATTTTCTATGGATCTTTTGCATCTTCTGATGACAAAGAAAAGTCTGATGGGTTCACATGGGAAAAGTCACGGTAGACTGGACCAAGGACTGTTTTGAACCATCTTACGTTATCTATTCTGCGACTTGTCTGCATTGGTAGACAATCATTAATTTAAAGAGTGTAATAGTACAAACGATGACTATAGTCACCCAACGACTGACACTAGCTATGTACTGTTATGCAGGAGGGAAGGCTGGAAACAACGCTTAAATATTCTTAAACACTTTCTTAGCACTTTACTGAGGTTTTTATTATATAGTCTGAAATTATAGACAAGGTAACTCTTGAACACCAATTATTGAATTGAGGCTCAGGGTTTGCGATAGGTCTTTTGTATCTTCTGATGACAAAGAAAAGTCTGATGAGGGTTCACATGGGAAAAGTCACGGTAGACTGGACCAAGGACTATTTTGACCGTTTTTACGTTATCTATTCCTCGACTTGTCTGCATTGGTAGACAATGATTAATTTAAAGAATGTAATAGAAATGCATAGTGTAATAGTACACAGAAAATTCTATGGGGCACGCCACACTTCTCTTCAAAATACTTTACTAAATTACGTGTTAGCGGATAATCGGTCAAGGCATCTGCAAGGCAAGCCAACTAATAGGATGCCATGCATTAAGCCTTTTCTAGACTGCTGTCAACGAGGAAAATTAGAATATATGCGGCAGAGTTCAGTCGAGGCTTGTAACAAGGAGACGATCGATTTTATGAAACAAAAGAACAGAAATAAACATAACGTTTATTGGGTGGGTCGTAATGTTTGATTCCTCTATTTTACCTTAAGTCTAATACGTGCACAAAATTATAATAGAAACCTGACACAATTCTGCTTTCACGTCTAATGCTCCCATTAAATTATAATTAAAAATCTTTGTTGTAATTTATCAATTGCATAGATATTTATTGTTTCACTTAAAATAAATAAATAAAAATAACTTGATTTCCTAAAAAAAAAAAATTACTTTTAACACACATACACACAATATATATATATTATATTATTACAATATTACGATATATAATATATATATATAATTAGGGGTTGCAATTTATGATTATTTTCGTTATAAGGGTACGGGGTCAAACAAGTTTGAAGATCACTGCCGTAGAAGATCGTTTTCGTAGATTTTTCGAATTCTTCGGGTTAAGGATAACACCGCGAACAACCGTTAGCCATTGATCATTTTATGTGGAAATTAACACGCGGAACCAGCTATTTTCATAATGATTAGCATGGGTACGATGAGTATGATGGTTCTGATATTAGATCGTTGTGTATGGAAATCGGAAGGTTCGCGGTAACAATTCGTTAAAGCAAGTTCTTTCAAGGTAGAATTGATCGAATATTGTCTGTTATTGCATTAATTTATTGTTTGACACAATAAATTTCGGAAACACATTTCGAATTTTTAATTTTTTCGATTTGTTTTATTTCACTGAAAATGCTGTACTACATGGATGTGAGTTAGTGAAAAATTATGTTGCACGATGTTTGTTAGTTTGAATTTGTTAAACAAAATTATTTAAATGTAAACATTTATTTTTAATCAACTTTATATCATTTCGATTATAAGTTTTCTTTAGCAAAGGTATATTCAATTTAAAATAGTCAGATGTTGGATTTCGCTGTATCACACGAAAAAGAATATTTATGAATATTACAATTACACCACAATTTTATAATAACGTAAGAATCTTAAAAGTTATAAAACTTTTATTTCTTTTTTTTCCTTTTTTTCTGTTTTTCTCTTCTTTTCTTTTTTTAGTCATCTTTTTTTCTTTTTCTCGTTTCTTTTTTGTTCGTATCGCGTGCAATTTATGTTTATATAATTATGTATAAGAAAGCCTTCCAACCTATACACAAATAAAATAATAATAACAATAATAATAAAATACAGATGATTTAGATCCTGGAAACTTTATTGTTTTTCTGTTCTTCTTTTTTTTATTACCTCGTTATACCGCGGACTTTTATGCATAAATTGAACATTTAAATATGAAAGAGAGCACAGAGTACAGAGTACGTGTTACGGGGAAAAAATATAAAAAATTTTAAATAAGCTGCTTCATAATATTTAGAGTGCAGAACAAATCTCTATCTGCATTCCGTTCCTTCGGTTACGTTTAAGAAACGATAAATTTACGTAAAAGGTGTTCAATTTTTCATCTCTCTACTACACTCCTGGTATTTGAAAGGCTCGAACGTTAATAAAACAAGCACGAGTCTATTCGTTGCATCTAGCCAGAAAAATCAGACAAGCGAAGGTATGTGGTTCGTTTCAACTTTCCGTATTGATATTGTTATTGATATTTTAATGGAAACAGCTTAAGAAACAATTAACTATGGGCGCCCCGAACACATTACGTGAACAATAATTGCGTTCACCTTTCTGATCATAATCTAGCCGCGAATAGTACATTTTGCTCGGTTAATAAATTACAGGTTACCCTTGTTATTCACCTGCCTTCATTCTTGTCACCATAAGTAACGTTTCATTTCTATTCACCATGATTGGAATAACGAAGACGACGGAAAGAACAATAGAAATTAAAATTTCTCATTTAACGTCCCATATTTGTAAATATTAATTTTACTAATATTTATGAATTTAACGTTTCATATTTGTGAATATTAATTTTACTAATATTTATAAATTTAACGTTCCATATTTGAAAATATTAATCTTACTAATATTTATAAATTTAACGTCCCATATTTGTAAATATTAATTTTACTAATATTTATGAATTTAACGTTTCATATTTGTGAATATTAATTTTACTAATATTTATAAATTTAACGTTTCATATTTGTAAATATTAATCTTACTAATATTTATAAATTTAACGTTCCATATTTGAAAATATTAATTTTACTAATATTTATAAATTTAACGTTTCATATTTGTAAATATTAATCTTACTAATATTTATGAATTTAACGTTTCATATTTGAAAATATTAATTTTACTGATATTTATAAATTTAACGTTCCATATTTATACGTAAATACTAATTTTTCTAGCACTTATAGATTTAACGTGCTATATTCATAGTATTTATAAATTTAATTTACTAGTATTTATACTTATTAATATTTATAAGTTCAACCTTTCTAGGTTATTAAAAAATTTGAATATGAACTTTTTTTTTAAACACGGTATGTACTGATTAATAGTAAATATTAAACACTACTCTGCATTTAGTTTTATGTATTTTTTATGTATTTTTATGTATTTAGTTATCAGTTGTCTGGAATCGTAAGAAGGTACTAATTCATATCATGTAAAACAGTAGCATCAAATAGATTTGTTTGGTCAAGTGATTAAAAAATCTAATTAGCACCTTACAAATATCAATATACACGGTACGCGCGCCAAATAAATTAGTGGAAAAATTTCTATCGATTTGCATGTTCAAATTGAGCATTTCAAAATACAAATTACTGAAAGTTTATTTAAGAGTTACTAAACTCTATTTGTATTTTCTTTTAAAACGCCTCGACATTAATATCGTATGTACTTTCCAATACTGGCGGAAAGGAAATTTTTCAATAATTAACACGCCAATTAACGGCGTTCAATGTCAGTAGTAATGAGAGAAGGGACACGCTAATGAATATATTGAATGAAGAATAACAGAATAAAGATGTCTGTGTATTTTATCTGTATTCATCTTAATGTGCTTCGAGACGATAATAAAAATTTTAAACTTCAACTTTTATTTGGAATATTACTCGGTTGAACATTAAAACTACATTTGGCTACGTATTCATACAAACAATTAAAGAAAGCTAAATTATAAATATTAATTTTACTAATATTTATAAATTTACCGTACCATATTTGTAAATATTAATTTTACTAATATTTATAAATTTAACGTTCCATATTTGTGAATATTAATTTTACTAATATTTATAAATTTACCGTACCATATTTGTGAATATTAATTTTACTAATATTTATAAATTTAGCGTTCCATATTTATGCGTAAATACTAATTTTTCTAGCACTTATAGATTTAACGTGCTATATTTATAGTATTTATAAATTTATAAATAAATAGTATTTATAAAATCTCGTTATTTCATCTCTGCATTATTCATTCAATTTATAACGACTTTTCAATAGTATTTTATTACGATATTTATACGATATTTATTACGATTTATAACGAAACGTTATATCTTATATTTGTAACCGTACACATTAACACAGTGACATATATTAAATTCATAAATTTGATCAATTCTGTTTTCTATTCATATTAATGCAACTTATGTAAGTTGTAGAATTTCATTAGCAAAAAAGGATTTCTAAATTCTAATTCTAATTCTAATTCTAAATTCTAAATTTCTAAATTCTGATTTCTAAACGTAAAAAAAGAAAAGAGTTCCATAAATCAATAATTCTGAATAATTAATCTATTCTTTAATAATTAGTTCCACTTAAAGATTTGAATATTTATTACAATAAAGCAGTACCCCATTAGAAACCTATCATAAAATTTTTTTCTCTAAGAAAAGAATAACCAACAACAATGTATCATGTCGAATAGAAGTTCAAAGAATCGGTATCGATTGATGTTGCAGCACTCAGGACTGAAACGTTGAATTCGACCTTCAAGAAGAAAGAAGACGATCAATTAATGAGAATTCTTCTGTTTCGTATATACCTATTTCGAAAAAAAAAGACTACTAACATCTAATCCCGATTCTTTTAAACTGTATCCGACCCGTTACATTGTATCGGTTAGACGACAAAAATTTATGACTTCGCTATACCTTGAATCCTACTATGATATAAAGGAAAAATACCATTAAATGGTAATACGCCAGAAATATTGTCTCTTACGATATGTACACATATTATTTGTTCTCAACCATTCTAATATATTTAGATCTGTTAATCAGCCTATCAAAAATAGGGCACGAACTTTTCTCACAACCCAAGAGCATTAATATATTCATTTTTTATGTTTAATACTGTTAGTCCTACGGATCGATGCTGTCCGAACGAAAAGTCTTTTTCTTAAAGTTAAATAGAATTTTAAAAGGAATTCAATGGGATAAGCATTGAAGTATAATATATATAAATATAAAATACATAAAACAAAAATAAAAAGTTAAAATTTTTGCTGTTTTTATACTTTTTTTTTACCCCAGTTTTTTATGCAATGACGAACGTGTTAAGGAATAGGTATACACCAAAAGGAACTTGAAATTGTAGAATTAAGAGGAAAATAAAATTGGGTATATTTGTATCGCTCCATTAATAAAAGTCAAAGTCAAAAAACAAAGTATTTTTGCAAATTGTAGGAGTCTTTATTTGTGTTATAATACACGTGATAGCAAGGTTAATGTGGACTGACTAATTAACTGACTGACTGACTGACTGTTCGATTGATTGACTGACTGACTGACTGACTGATTGATTGATTGACTGACTGACTGACTGACTGATTGATTGACTGACTGACTGACTGACTGACTGATTGATTGACTAACTGACTGATTGACTGACTGATTGATTGACTAACTGACTGATTGATTGACTGACTGACTGATTGATTGACTGACTGATTGATTGATTGACTGATTGACTGACTGACTGACTGACTGATTGATTAACTGACTGATTGATTGATTGATTGACTGACTGACTGACTGATTGTGAGTGTCGCACTCAGGGAAGTTTGGTTTTTATATTCCTTGGATGCGTCCGGAGGGGGAAAATGTGGAGACATAGAAAGGACTCTGCCAGTGTTTTCCGGATTCTAATGAAGCCGCAGTCAAACATTCATAATGAATGGTCGACTGACCATTTGGGCCGACGTTCAGGCCCTGTTGTAAAGTATGATGCAGCTCATAGAACACCCCGCAGGGGTTCCATGTAACTTCAATACTTATTCCATTGAATTCCTTTTAAAATTCCAATTTAACTTTTTGCACTTGAAAGGTGACTGTTAATCGTTTAATGATACTAACTTCAAAAACTTTCAAATTCTCAATATTTACTAAGATTCACCTATATTAAACGTCATTTAGTTTAGTTAAGCGATATACTAAAATTTACATATATGACTATTTAACTTCTGAGCCTGACGAATAAACAAACTAACTAAAGTCTGAAAATTTGCGAAACTATCATTTGGTGACTAACAATCACCTCTCGAGGGCAAAGGGTTGAAATCCTATTTAACTTCAAGAAAAAGAGCGACGTGGCAACGAACATGTTAATGTGTTAAATCTTCCCTGGAAGAGTCATCGAACCACGAAGCGTTTGAGAACCACTGCCACGTATCAGGTTCGAGTTTCCTAGATGCCCACAGATAACACGATTATCATTCAGTCGAGCTGTATTTCTTTCCTCTTTTATTTCCCCCCTTCTTCTTCTTCCGTGCGCGCCATGCCAGCCTTGTGCACCGCCGGTACTTTTCCTCGCGGCTGGCCACCTACTTCCTTTATTTTCTCTCGGGCATCCGGTCGACGCGCTCACGATTTCCGGAAGCGAGTAAGGCGAGAGAGAGCCGAGCCCCGCACAGCCTTCATTCACAAAGCCCTGACGCGCCGCGTACGGATCACGTGGCTCGCCATGCACACGTGACTCGTGAATTTCGAGCAGCGTGAAATATGCCGCGAGCGCGTACACCCCGGCTCAAAAGTATTTCACGACGCGTTTCAACCCTTTGCAGACGAGTGTCGGATATATCCGCCCAAGCCTTTTTACCGTTGCGGACGAGTGTCGGATATATCCGCCCAACTCTCGCGCTGCGGCTGACGTACGTCTGTCATCGTAAACGATAAGATACGCATGAGTATACGAGCCTAAGAAGTCAAGTTGTCTCTCAATGAAATTAGAGACTTGATTTTGGTAGATCAATTGATCGGAAATTTTCGAGATGTTGATCCCAAGCCACCTTCCACTTCTGGAACAGCAGAAAGGCTCAACGGTCTTCTACATATTATTCGGCGAAGTGAGATGGGAAGAAGTAAAGATTGTGTCGTATGCTCGAATCGGAAGGTAAAACATGGAAGGAGAGAGTCGATGTATACGATTTTGCTACTTGTTCGGCTAAACCGACCTTGCAGATGGGTGATTGCTTTGAACTATACCACACAAAGCAAGAATATAAAATGTCTCATATATAAACACGCATAAATTTGTTTGTTTATGATTTTGTTAGATTTTATGAAAAACTTATTTAAATAATGCTTCAGTTTTTATAGCGCAAATGCGCGACGTAACTATTTTCTTTACTGCTCCGTCCGCAAAGGGTTAAAATACAGTGATGAGCAATTCGCGACCCTTTACTTCCCTGCGGCACGCACATTATTTACGAAACAATATAAAAAAAAACAGTGAACTTAATCTTTTAAAAGAATCACGTATTTTTTATTATTTTGTAATATACTAATCCAAGTTTAATATATATATATATATATATGTTTCTAACGAATGAAGTGTAATAAACTGGTAAAATAATTATGTGAACAGTAAATACGTACATTTCATATTTTTGTTAATATAATGCTTAAAATAATAGTTATAGAAATATGAAACAAGAACAGATCTGAAATAGCCAGCGTTTTTTTTGTATTAGATCAACAGGTATCTTAATACTTATGACCGGGAGTGTACGTCGAGACTACCCCCGATTCATTACAATAGAATTTTTTCCGTTATTATTAATGGAATTTCTGTAACTATTTTCATTATACTGATTAGTTCGAAAGAAAAGGATTCTTTAATGGTACGATGAAACGCAGCAGATGTGCTTCGAGATCGTATCAGTTAGAAAATAGGCAGTTTAAAATGGTTTTTACTGTTCTTTTCTTTCGTATAGCGTAATAACTGATGAATGTATTGGGTAGCGAATTAATGAGAAGAGTAAATTGGTTTGAGAGTACTGTACTATTTTTATGATGAATGAAACTCTTGAAATTTATAATATCGAGAACAGAAACGTATGTCGATGACATTTAAACGAGTTTTAAATATTACCATCATTTTTTTCAATTTAATAAATTAATTTTTGTAATAAAAATTTGTTGGGCTAAATTATTTTTAATAAGGGTTAAAGTCGTGTCGAGTCCATATTCGAATTGCCCCCCCCCCCCCTGTGGGCCCCACGTTGAAAAATACCGGCCTAACTGTTCGCATCGTGAGAGGACTTTATCTCAAAATAAATTTATAAAACGTTATAAATGGTCCAATTTCTCCCTTTGTTTCATAATATGTTCCTTTTTGAAGCGTAGATTTTTACCAAATCTTAGCAAATTCGTCAAATTAGTCCAGTATTTCTCGCACAAGTACAATATTTGCGCTCGGCACTAAAAGGATTAACCTTAGTAACTTAACGCAGATTTTAATATAGATTTAAGGGTTAAAGTCGTGTCGAGTCCATTTTCGAATTGCCCTTTTGTGGGGCGTGGGCCCCACATTGAAAAACACCGACCTAACTGTTCGCATTGTGAGAGGACTTTATCTCAAAATAAATTTATAAAACGTTATAAATGGTCCAATTTCTCCCTTTGTTTCATAATATGTTCCTTTTTAAAGAATAGATTTTTTCCAAATCTTAGCAAATTCGTCAAATTAGTCCAGTATTTCTCGCACAAGTACAATACTTTAATATTACTATTAACCTTAGTGACTTAACGCAGAGTTTAATACAGATTTAAGGGTTAAAGTCGTGTCGAGTCCATTTTCGAATTGCCCCCCTGTGGGGAGTGAGCCCACTTTGGAAAACACCGATCTAACAGCTGCTTTCCAAGTGCAAAGAAGTTCGGCAAGTACAAAAATCATTGCGTTCTGAATCAATTTTCAGCAAATGAATTCCGTTTCGAAAACACCGACGTTACTTTCCGTTCAACCCCGACAAAAAAAAGAGAAAAAAAAAACGGTGTGCATCGTCGAGAAACCCGATGATACTGTTAACCAATTTGCTCGAACCAAGCGAACGGACTGTGGTATAAAAGAAAATATTCAGGCAAACGAACGGTCTGGCGAGCATGGATCGCGGGGACTGAACGAAAACAGGAGAAAAACGAAGGATAAATCCTTGAACCGGCAGACTGGGCTCGCGTGATATAAAGCACTTACCGATATAACTCGTGCACTTACGTGTTGGACTTAATCCGTTGCTCGTTGTATCTTTGATGAAAGTCAAGCAGTTCCTGCACCAGACCGGTCTCCACCATGGCATCGACCCTGCTATCCAGCCGTTCCTCGAGGACATTCTGCAATAATTTCGGAGAAACGGGCCTTAAATTAATTGGCCGCAATTCACGCGGCGTGTGTCGTTCACGTCAAGGAATGCTTAATTATGGGGCACCGTCGAACTATCTCCGACTGTGTATCTTCTCTTTGATTCGTTCGAACGCGTTCACTTTGACGTGTTCCGTTAATTGCTCTTGATAAATTCTATTCCGGTGAATTGATCGATGATGTTTATTAGTAGCTCGGATGAGAGGAACGCGCCTCTTCGATGAATTATTTATATCGTATTTAAATTAATCTAACCCTTTGCACTCGGCACATCGTAATCCTAGCGTATGATAGTTTCGCAAATTTTCAGACTTTAGTTCAGACCCGGACGTTAAATAGTCATATATATGTAAATTTTAATATACGGCTTAACTAAACTAAATGAAGTTTAACCCTTTGCGCTCGAAATGTGACCGCTGATAATCAAACGATAGCAATTTTGTATGTTTCCAGATGCAAAAAGTCACGCTTAAAAATTTCAGCAGTCTTTATCTGAATTAAACGAGCGTTAAGATATGTAAATTTTTATTTCTATAATTTCAATGATCTGTACTTGGAGATTTTCGTAAACGGAGAGTTGCATTTCGAGTGCAAAGGGTTAATATACGTGAATCATGGTAAATTTTTCGAATTTGAAAATTTTTGAAGTTGATATTATTAGTCGACTAACGGTCACCTCTCGAGTGCAAACGGTTAGAAGAAATTAAAATTAATTCTGGAACAAATTCACTTGATCATAATTGTGACAAATATTTTGAATTCTTAATTAAAAATGAAAATGTTCATCATTCGTGAGGAATGTATAATAGTAGTTTTTTTAACACTATTCCTACCGACAATTCACGTGTACCTATTCCTAATGCGACATTCCCACGTGAGACAGACTACAAATTTTTCTCAGAAAGTAAACAATGAAAAAAGAAGTGAATATTGAAAAATGTATTATTCGTATATTTGAGGAAAAGTCTAAAGTTTAAAGGCGATTCAATTATTTTGTATATATGAAATTCTAATCACAATTTTAAAAACGGTCATTTGACCGGTCGTGGTAGGTATAGTGTTAAAGTAATATTTGGAAATTCTTTTCTACCACTCCTTTTTATCAATATACCAGGAATAATGCCAGAAAGAGCAAAAGCCTTGATTTCAGAAAAATGAAATACCTTTCTCTTTTACTTTGACAGGGACACCGCAATCATATTTAAACACTCGAACGTTTTCTTCGCTGTCTACGCTTTCATGTAAATGTCACATTTCACGCCCACGATTGTATCAGTGGCAATCGAACGTGTCAAACGGAACACGTGGGTGTTTAGTCTTCCTGAAAGAGTTTTCTGCTTAGTTTCACAGTTTCCAGGAAACCTTATGACACTGGTGCAATCGAGTTTTCTTCTGTTCGTTAATAAATATTGAAAACGTTAACGTTCATTTATTTATTCGATATACGTATACGTACCCAATATGTACACATACACAGTGACTCGAAAAATTGATCGAATACTTACAGCAGCGGACAAAAGTCTACGATCAAAGGTTTGAATGTCGCGAATATGGCGGCATTCGATTTTTTTCGAATATTTATAATGTCGAGAATATTGGGGCATTCGATTTTTTTAGAATATTTATAATATCGCGAATATGTCGGCATTCGATTTTTTTTAGAATATTTATAATGTCGCGAATATGTCGGAATTCGATTTTTTTAGAATATTTATAATGTCGCGAATATGTCGGAATTCGAATTTTTTCGAATATTTATAATGTCGAGAATATGTCGGAATTCGATTTTTTTCGAATATTTATAATGTCGAGAATATTGGGGCATTCGATTTTTTAGAATATTTATAATGTCGCGAATATGTCGGCATTCGATTTTTTTAGAATATTTATAATGTTGCGAATATGTCGGCATCCGATTATTTTAGAATATTTATAATGTCGCGAATATGTCGAATTCGATTTTTTTTAGAATATTTATAATGTCGCGAATATGGCGGCATTCGATTATTTTAGAATATTTATAATGTCGCGAATATGTCGGAATTCGATTTTTTAAGAATATTTATAATGTCGCGAATATGGCGGCACTCGATTTTTTTCGAATATTTATAATGTCGAGAATATGGGGCATTCGATTATTTTAGAATATTTATAATGTCGCGAATATGTCGGAATTCGATTTTTTTTCAAATATTTATAATGTCGCGAATATGTCGGCATTCGATTATTTTAGAATATTATAATGTCGCAAATATGTCGGCATTCGATTTTTTAGAATATTTATAATGTCGCGAATATGGCGGCATTCGATTTTTTTAGAATATTTATAATGTCGAGAATATTGGGGCATTCGATTTTTTTAGAATATTTATAATGTCGCGAATATGGCGGTATTCGATTTTTTTAGAATATTTATAATGTCGCGAATATGGCGGCATTCGTTCGCCATAAGGGTTAATAGGTTCCAGATCGATGAAGTGTTAAGCATCATGAACAAATGTCAAACTGCACGATAGAATTGGCAATTATTTATTCAGCATTGCAGATGTCGAGTCATTAGGCAAGATACAATCGTTGAAAAATGATTTGGGGTGTGATAAATACACCTGTGTATATCTTTCGCGTCATCCCTCCGCTATTCAGCATGGCGGAAACGATTAAAAAAAAAGTCAATTTCTATTCAAACGTTTTCAACCTTGGGCAGTACAGTCTGACCGTGAAGGCTCGTACGTGAAAAAATGTGCCTAACGTTACAATAAATTGTTTTTCGGCGCAGTTAGAATCTATCGTTCACAGATTTGACTTCCTAGTGTTTTTATAACGGAACACGTTTCACCTTTCAAGCATCGAACTCTTTTGAGCTGTCATAAAAATTACGTAAAGCGATAAGAAAAATTCTATCTTGAATTGTATTACGTGAACGTGAACACATTATCTACCATAAATATTTATCCACAAGTATTATAAGTATTTTTTATAGGTCTTTGGTTCATTCAAAATCATGCAAAACGTCAAAAAAGGAACTATTTTTCTTTCAAATAATCATACATTTGTAACACCTTTTTGTTTGGTAAAATACTCGTTTTATATTAAAGTCTTCGCAAAAAATTACATTTTCAATAAAATACTTATGCAAATACTTATGAGCGATATTGTATATATGATACTTATTACAAGCAGAATTATTATTATAATACAATGCTTGCAAATTTTAGAATTTTTTTGAAGTCATTGGATTTGTATACTCTTTTATCAAATGTCATTTTTAATTATTGTATCTTCAAACCTAATTTTTAGAAAACAGCAGCTTATTAATTCTTCAGTTTCAATATTATTTGCAAGGAATATATACAGTAATTTACAAAATGAATCGAATATCTTTCCTTGTTACAATTTTCGTTTCACCTACACGTTAATCAGCAATTATACACGAATTAATTAAAGAATCGCAGAAGATCTCAAGCAGAAGGTTTGTCACAAAAACGATTAACACAAAATTTACGAACACTTCTTGTATATCTATTTCTGATTTATTTATATTAAGAAATAGGTATACATCACAACAGAATTTGAAATTGCAGAGATTAGAAAGAAATAGATTAGGAGATATTCGTATCACTCCATCGATAAAACTCAACAAAAATTCCTAGAAATAATAGTAATTGTTTTTGCAAATTTTGCTCATGTTAAATACTAAATTTATAACTGAATCTGCTTTTTCAATTTCATCGATTTCACGAGACACTGTACGAAAGTGCCACATACATAAGTACCGTATACTTTGATTCATATCTAATTTGCAAAAGTTTAGCAGACACCTTAACGTACAGTAGTGGACAAAAGTTTAAGACCAAAGGGTCAAAGGAAATAAATAAATTAATTAATAAGAAATAACAGTATAAATAAAATTTGTATTCTATGCTAATCAATAAATAGCGCCCTATCATAGTGACAATAAAAATGAATAGATAAACAATATTTACGAACCATAAAATTATGTTTTATATTGTTCTATCATTTTAAACTTTTGTCCGCTACTGTATAGTTCCTCGAACAATTCCATAAGCTCGAAGAATCGTGCAAAAGTCTAAAAATACTAGCGGCACGATTTCATTCAGGTATAATGAGCCGCGAATTATAAATTCGCCGATCGATAATGAAAGCGGGTACCCCTCGATTTAGGTAATCGTTGGTGTAACTCGTTAAAGGAATTTCAATATCAACGAAACATGCGAGTTACACGCGAGTTCGAAGGCTAACTCGTGTCGTTAGAAAAAAAGAGAGAACGACCTCATCGTCGTGGCCTCCAAACAGGTGTTGAAATTAATTCCCCTCTTTCTACCTTTCCTTGTCCCCCTCCGTTCTCCTATACTTCTATTCATCCATCCGTCTCCTTCTCGTTTGATACCCGTTAATGGCTCAAACGCGTTAGAAGAGTTCCGTGTCCTCGAAATCGTGGTCCCGCAAAATCTTTGACTGGCCAAGCATATCGTATCGAAGGCAATAAACCGTTCTGACGTGAATCGGTTCTCAAGCACGCGTTAGTAGCAGTGCTGGATTAACCAGTAAGTGAATTAAGCACGGGGAAAGGGAAACACCATAAAAATTCTCTACATTGGTAACAATGTAGCTAAACGTTTGAATGTATTTCTTCGTGAGAGGAAAGAATGTGGAAGTATGCAAAAATATTTTTCTGCTTTTCTCACCGCATGTTTTAATTCGTTCTCAAGAATAAGGTTATAGCTTATGGAATTGTTCGAGGAATTATGCAGTAGCGGACAAAAGTTTAAGACGACAGGAGAATGTAAAGCATATTTTTGTGATTCGTAAATATTGTTTATCTATTCATTATTGTAGAACACTATTTATTGTATAGCATAGAATTTAAATTTCATTTATATTAATATTTCTTATTAATTAATTTATTTATTTGAAACATTATTTATCTATTCATTTTTATTGTTATTATGGTAGAACACTATTTATTGATTAGCATAGAATAGAAATTTTATTTTTACTGTTATTTCTTTTTAAATAATTAATTTACAGTAACAGACAAAAGTTTAAGACGGCAGAACAATGTAAAACATAATTTTATAGTTTGTAAATATTGTCTATATATTCATTTTCATTGTTATTATGATAGAACACTATTTATTGATTAACACAGAATACAAATTTTATTTATACTGTTATTTCTTTTTAATTAATTAATTTATTTTAAACATTGTATTCATTTTTGTTGTTATTATGGTAGAACACTATTTATTGTTTAGCATGGAATACAAATTTTAGTTATACTGTTACATTTTGTTAATCAATTAATTTATTTTCTTTAACCCGTTGGTCTTAAACTTTTGTCCGCTACTGTACGTTACGTTGGAGTAAACATAGTGTATAAATGAGCCTTGGAATCTTTCGACTGCTCGGGGGCTCCTATAGGATTTAATCCGGCACTGGTTAGAAGCACGCGAAAAAAGAAAAGGTGTTCATCGAAGAATCCTGTCGTAGTGCCGTGTTGAAAACACTCGCATGAAACGAAGACATCGCTAGAATTAATTGTTGGACCACCGTCTAGCGTAGACCACCAACGAATCTGCTTCTTCGTCGATTGAATATTGTTTCATCTAAGTATTTAATTGCATTTAAATTGAACATTTAACTATTACGTGTTCGAGTATAGATCATAACGTGTAGTCAGTATATGTGATATATACAAATTTGGGATTTTTATAGGTTTATATAGAATTCGAATTCGCGAAAAATCCATAGAATGCGATTACCGATGACCACCGTGACATCACAGGGAAAACTGTGGCCGGTCATATATGACCAACGTGGCAGTCAAAGTGTTTAAATTGTCTCATTGAATTAACCCTTTACCGCATATAGGCCCATATATGGTATTGCAGTTTTGATTCAATTTTATTTCCAAATTAAGTATTATAAAATGATTCAAACTATTATAATCCATCAAATATATATTTAGCAATAATAAAACACGAAAAAATTGTCTATGATTTTGATATTTCGAAATAACCTCACTTTTGTGCAAATGGGTGAGAAAGCAGAATCGAGGTGCGAGTGATTTTCATTTTCAGAAAACGATAACAGAGTAAAACGTAAGTACTTTTTGACAGGAAAAATATTTCCATGAAGTCGATATACTCATCTTTCTCGACGGATAATAATTTTTCCGCTTTTTAACTGTTTTCTATACTTCACAACTAGCTTTTTTTTCTTCGATTCCATATTTGGTCTCGTATGCACCAAAATATAAAACTTTTACATTATTTTTCTTTTAATAGGTCTTATTGATAATCAAATAAAGCTATTTCCACCGTGAACCAATTTCTTTTTTCAACGCTTTATTAATTCATGCAGTAAACGGTTAAGAATTAAAATTCGTCGATCGACCAGGCCTAATTCAAATTTCTCCTTTGCCCACCGCAGCTGGCTAAAACCGCAGCTGTCGAGGTGTCGATTAGAAATTCCCGATAGAACAAGCAAATTGAACTCGTGCAAACGTTAGAAGGTAACGAGGCGAGGTGTATCTCACGGAACGGTTACACGAAACCACGTGGAAAGTGTATGCCCCGAAAGTTAGCACGGCCATGTCGAAAGCAAACACACGTTTGAAAATCCGTTTCTCTTTTTTTTTCTGTTCTACACGCGCGTCTTCCGTTCTCTCTCTCTCTCTCTCTCTCTCTCTCTCTCTTGCTCTCTTGCGTCGTTGTCCCGCCTTTTGTTCTCTTTCGTTTTCAATGGAAGACCACCGACGCCGCGGTGGCATGGTCATTAACATTTCATCGGGACCTACAGGCTTGAATAATCAGATAAATATGTATGTGGATGTCAGATCGAGGTGACTATTAATATTCCTTACTACGAGCAATGGACACGTCCCGGATCGATTTCGTTTCCTTCGAGTTGTAACCCGTTTACCGGCCTCGTCGCGTGTAATAACGGTTTTTAACTATTTGCGGTCAAAAAGCGACTGTTAGTCGCCAAATGATGGTTCCGCAAATTCTCAGATTTTAGTTTATTTGTCATGGCATATAATAGTCGCATATGTAAATTTTAGTACATTACTTAACCGAACTAAATGACGTTTAATGTAGATCAATATTAGTAAGTAGGTAATTTTGCATTTGAAAATCTTTGAAGTCACTATCGTTAGACGACTAACAGTCACCTCTCGAGCGCAAAGGGTTAACGCGCGTTTGTGCATCTTTTAAAAGGGCTGATAACGAATCTCAAAGTTTCAGCAATTTTTCACGCTTTGAATACAAGCTTTTCTGTGGTCTTTTTTTATCACAGGGCGATAGGGTATTAAAAATTAAACATTTTCTATTTGAAAGGTTTTGCTTCAGCAAGTACCATTGCAAAGTTATTTTTAAAAAATGAGAGAAAACTCAGAAACTTCAACGCTAGTTTCATCCCTTTAAAATGGCATTCAGATGAAAAGAAGAGATTAATTCATGCGTATACTATTACGATCTACATACCCACGAAGTTTTATCAAATACTTCTATCAGACTCAGAATTTCAGGGTTAAACGAATTCGTTTGTGACATAGCGTACGAATACTTTTTGGAGCCACTGTATGTAAATTTTAGTATAACGCTTAACCAAACTAAATGACGTTTAATATAGGCGAATCTTAGTAAATATTTCAAATTTGAAAATTTTTGAAGTCAGTATCATTAGACGACGAACAGTCACCTCTCCACAAAGTACAAAGGGTTAACCGTTTGCACTCGGCACGATTCTGGACGCTGGCTACCAGCTACTCGACGCTACTTTGCGACGGAAACGTCCATTTACGGACACCCGTATTATTTAGTATAATTTTGGAACCAAGCAATGTATTATAATGATATTGGACTTATGTGAATTGGGTGACATCGAGGAATGTATATTCGCGAAAAAGTCAATATTTTATTGTTTATAATTTTGTACAGTGTGATAAACTTCGAAACACTCCCCAATATGCATTGCAGGCTGATTTGTGCACGTTTGGCAGTAATACGTTGTTTGACGCCTGCCACCAGGTGTTTTCCTGTTGGAACAAACTATACAGTCCCGTTTTCTTTGTCCCACGTCGAGAATATGTAGTTTGTTGTCTAACCGGGTGTCTTCTAACGATGTGGATGGACGCCTTCTTGATGTACGAAAATCACCCCTCAATTGGTCAATCGGTGTCTTGACAAACTTGTAGTGCGTCAATGGCGTTTCGTAATAATATGTTTCTTTTGAAATGCGATACATTATGTATGAGTTGATGACACACATTTCCAACCCCCAAAAAAATAACTTCCTCCACCATTTCAGCGATTTACGGAGGAAACAATACGTCGAAGCGTATTGATCCGCGCGATCTTGTATATATCTTAGTAATTTTAGTATATTTTGATTTGACTTTTTGTGCCATTTCAAAAGAAAACTTCAGAGAAACACGCATGTCTCAAAAAGTTGCGCTGAAATAACCCAAATCCCCGTAATCATTAATAAAGTTTAACGTCCCATGAGATGGGACATCCGAATGATATGCTAGAATTACGATGTCCCATGTGAAGGGATAGCCGAGTCCAAAGGGTTAATACTGTTAACGCGAATGCGTAAAGGGGTGGAACAACAAAGCGAAAGAATGAAACGAGTAGGTCGTTGTTCCAAAATGGACGCTGTGCACACGCGAAACGGCTCCTTGGACGACGGCAAATCGTTCTCACGCTCATTCACGGTTAAAACACGACCTCCGCAACCCGTTTCGGGCCGCGTTCACTTTAAATCGTATTTAAATGCCGGCGAAGCCACGCACACGTGCGCCTCCACGGTTTCATTCATGGACGGCAGTCGTGTCAATGACGCAAGATTCCCTGGTCGACACCAGGCCGAGTCGCTATTTGATAACCACACGGTACACACCGGGCCAGACACAGTGGCCTGACCACGTTTCACTTATCGCCCAGGAACCGAACCAGTCCGTTTTCGTGCTGGCACCGGCGACAGGAAGAGAAAGAAACAGGAACGGGAGGGGGAGGAAGGAAAAGAGAAAGGAAGAAATTATGGAGGAAGGTAGACGGAGGGAATAAAATGAATGTACAACGGGTTGTAGGTATTGGAGAAAAAAGAGAAAGGGATAGAAGGGGAAACGGGAAGATTGTTAGTAAAGGTTGGTTTTGTGAAATTAATAATATAATACCTACATAGACTGTGAATTTTATTGTAAATGAATCGATCTTTCTTCTTTTTTTTCCGTGCTGGCACCGGCGACAGGGAGAGAAAGAAACAGGAACAGGAGAGGGAGGAAGGAAAAGAGAAAGGAAGAAATTATGGAGGAAGGTAGACGGAGGGAATAAAAAGAATGTACAACGGGTTGTAGGTATTGGAGAAAAAAGAGAAAGGGATAGAGGGGGAAACGGGAAGATTGTTAGTAAAGGTTGGTTTTGCGAAATTAATGATATAATACCTAGAACTTAATAAAAAAAAAATAAATAAATAATACCTAGATAGACTGTGAATTTGATATAAATGAATCGACCTTTCTTTCCTTTTTCTTCTTCTATTTTAATTAAGTAATTAATTAGTAATTTTTCTTGTAAATAAAAAAAACATCTGGCTAGTGAGTCATTGGGAATTTTTTTGTTTTTTTTACCTGCTGTATAATATAAAAGGAGTCCTTTTTTACCGTTCATCATTTACTTGTGATATTTAAAGTGAAAAACGTGTCGGTAGATAAAGTGCATTTACGACACTGCATTTTGTATGAATTCCAAAAAGGAAGCAACGCATCGGTTGCATGTAAAAATTTATGTGCGGTATTTGGAAAAGATATTGTAAATGTTCGTACTTGTCAAAGATGGTTTAGCAAATTTCGTTCCGGGGATCTGAGCCTCCAAGAAAGTGATCGATCTGAACGACCATCCAAGATCGATAATGATGTTTTGCGATCCATGTTGGAAAATAATCCACATTTAACAAGTCGAGAAATTGCAGAAGAGTTTGGCATTCATGATACAACTGTTGGAGATCACATTAAATCTCTTGGGTTTGCGTTACAGCAAAGTGTTTGAGTTCCATATGAATTAACGGAAACGGAAAATACGACAGAACTTTCCCTCCAATCCAATATATAATATAACTAGATTGCGGATTTTTATGCAAATTCAAATTTTTATTAGGATGAGTAAAGAAATTTTATTTAGATAGAAATTCGTGTTGCCCACAAAATTTTATTAGCTTGTAATTTACCACAGATATTTTATTTTACAAATTTTGTGAATTTTCGCCCCTTTAAATTTGTTGTAAATGTATAAAAATTCGCAATTCACGGTTAACATTTTTTATTCATACTAATGATACTTGTTAACTGTATTATTTCAAACTATGAACACTTTCCTCTTTATTTTTGTACAGGATATTGTTGCATTTGATTAAATACACGAATTTCAAAGAATTAATATAAAAACAGTTTCATAAAATATGTTACATAAAATACTGAACCTTTTACATCTTTTTGTCCACACTAATAATAAGCATCATGCATTTTCTTGAATGCTTCCTTAATTGAATTACAGTTTTACAACCTCGACCGTTATTGCAAATTCATAAAATAAAACTTCACACGCTGCATAATTGAATTGAAATTTGTTCTTAAATGTTCAAGGTACACTTTCTATAAATACAACTGACATGGGAAATAAATCATTGGCTAAGAAGCCAAGATCATTGTTTTCTGTAATATTAAGCAATTCGATGGTTTCCTTCACTTACGTGAACAAAATGCGAACAATAAAGCGTCTCAACCTTGTTTCATATCCGGCATGATTAATGATCAGTTAATTAAAATTAACGTTCCAGGAACGTTAGTTCAAATGAAATCAAATCTCATCAATGTAATTAGAAATTTTAACTGCTCTAACTTTAATATGTAAAACAATATTTAATATATTACCACTCATAAATATTTAGTCACCGACTGAGAATATGTCATAACATATTATTATAAATATATTAATTTAATAATAACATATTATTATAAATATATTAATTTAGTAATAACATATTATTACAAATATATTAATTTAGTAATAACATATTATTATAAACATATTAATCTAGTAATAACATATTATTATAAACATATTAATCTAGTAATAACATATTATTATAAATATATTAATCTAGTAATAACATATTATTATAAATATATTAATTTAGTAATAACATATTATTATAAATATGATATATTAATATGAAATGAACATTTACGCAATAAACAACAATTTCAAAAATTGTACACGATTATTGTAAAGAACAGTTACATTTTCTATATTTTTCATATTTTAAAATACCAACAGAAAAGAAGTAAGTGCGTAAATACCTATGAACAGTAGTAAACATCAATAGGTTATTGACAATAAACATGTTATTAAATACTGAATGGAAGGATGTAAATAATTCGTACGTTACTAAAATAAATATTTAAAATGAATTATCTCCAATAATTTTCAGTTGCCACTTATACCACAAAAATTGAAATATTTTTTAAGAAACCTTCAATTTTTTGATTTTATGTTTTTATTTGCAAATCAAAATAAACTTAACGTATCAAGAAACAAAAAAAAAAGGAAAACAGTCAAACACAATACAACCTTATTTATAGTTATTTTTACGTCACAAAAAATAAAATTGCCACGTTCTAAAAATTTTATCTTACGTCTTCCCTTTCTTTTCCATACTTTATAATACCGCAACGAAGGAAACGAAACCACAAACCATATAACTACGTACATCCACATGGTTCGTCGCGCCATAAAACCCTGTGACACACTTCGTCTCGTCTCATCCTTCGAATAAACTGGGTCAACAAATTTTCAAACTTCAAACAACTCCTTTCAATAATCAACACTATGAATACCATCTGACAATAATCCTACTTCATCGAAACGTGTCGACGACCACGCTAATGTTACCGCAACAAATGTTTCGTTTGTTTTAGCAAAAAAGTCTCGCTTTCGTTGGAAACTTGCAAAATTGCTATCGTTTGATTATCAGCGCTCACCTTTCGAGCGCAAAGGGTTAAACTTCATTTAGTTTAGTTAAGTCGTATATTAAAATTTGCATATATGACTGTTTAACGTCCGGGTCTGAACTGAAGTCTGAAAATTTGCAAAACTATCATATGCCAGGATTACGATGTCCCATGAGAGGGGACAGCCGAGTGCAAAGGGTTAATTTGGAAAAAAATCGCCTGTCTATTTTTGCATCCTTGCTGAGCTTTTTTTACCGCCCACGATTGTGTTAACCTATTCTAATGTCCTCCGATCGAAGAGTCTGAAGTTACCCCATAAAACAGGATTTTTCGCGGTTTGTAACACACATAACTTGACACGTGCTGTAGCACGTGCAGGTATGGTAAGGATAAATATTAAATCGATGATCGTGTGACCAGCCAACATTAACTGCAATAACGTCCCGTGATCGATGGACGGCGCACAACGTTTGTTTTCCATCGTTGCCATGGCACGAATGACAAAGTTGATGGACGGTACGTAGCTCGCAATGACAATGACTGATCTACGCATTACAATATAATGCTAGGACGGGCTTGAAAAAAGGCGATCGTAGTAGCAGTTTGATGCGTTTCGGAATGGGGCAGAGTTACCATTTTTTTACTGGTTGAGCTGCCTGTGGCAAGGTTTCACAGAGAATGCTTTCTGTTTGACGCTTACAGGCTAAATACAGTGGCTCCAAAAAGTAATCGTACACTATGTCACAAATAAATTTGTTAAACCCTGAAATTCTGAGTCTGATAGAAGTATTTGATAAAACTTTGTGAGTATGTAGATCGTAATAGTATACGTATGAATTAATCTCTTCTTTTCATCTAAATACCATTTTAAAGGGGTGAAACCATTTTAAAGGGGTATTGAAAGCCAGCGTTGAAGTTACTGAGCTTTCTCTCATTTTTTAATAGGTGACTTTATCGCAATGATGAGAGCAAAACTTTTGAAAAAGAAAATGTTTAATTTTAATAATACTCTATTACTGAGCTTTCTGTCATAAAAAAAGATCCTAGAAAAGCTTGTATTCAAAGCGTGAAAAATCGCTAAAACTTTGAGATTCGTTATCAGCCCTCTTAAAAAATATTTTGCCGCCAAAAATATTGCTCCATGCAGGATTCACCATACTCTGTACACACATAAAGTTTCATTGAAATCAGAATTCCAGAAGTGGATAAATTTCCTTATAATACAGTGTACGAATACTTTTTGGAGCCACTGTATATGTATTAGGTATGCAAATTAATTCGGTACCTTTGCATTTAACGCTTTGTAGCTTCCATTCGAATTAAAATATCTTTCCCGCCCTTGTGATGATTTGAAAATAGCAACATTATATAGGAAAATTCTATAAAATGATTTTTATAGAACGGAAGATGGTATTCAGGTGTGAAAAATAAAAGTGAAGCGATTAAATATTTGCGGAAAATATTTGAACTTCGGTAGCAGCAAAGGTCGGCTGACCAACGGATAAGAAATTATTCAATTGTGTGATTATGTCTATTGATAACCGCTATGTTACTAGCCAGTATTAAAAATTTGTTGGTGTTAGCTACTGTTGGAGATGTGTCGGTGTCTAACAAGTTTTTTCAACGCCTGTGCGATCGTGGTCTAAGCGTTCAAATAAAGCCGACTGTGGGGCCGACACGTTGCTCACCGGTCAATTATAGCCCTGAGTTTGCACGAAGGTGGCAGTATCTCGTCCAGGAATACTCGCTGAAAGACCCGTTAGGAACCGGAAACCGGGAACTAAATACCGGCACAAAGTAGCACGTGATAAATGAAACAGAAAATAATCGTGGAACGTAGGGCGGCGAAGGCGACGAGGATTACTGGTAGGTTTTAGGATCAAGTCTGACTTGTGCTTACAGATCCCAGTCGATTTTAATTCAGATGTTTCGCTCAGATACTCAAACGAGATATTTATTCTTTATTTATTTATTTACTTATTTATTTATTTACTTATTTATTTATTGAACTATTTATTTATTTACTTATTTATTTATTGAACTATTTATTTATTTACTTATTTATTTATTGAATTACTTATTTATTTATTTATTTACTTATTTATTTACTTATTTACTTATTTATTTATTGAACTATTTATTTATTTATTTACTCATTTATTTATTGAACTATGTATTTATTTATTTACTTATTTTTTATTGGACTATTTATCTATTTATTTACTTATTTACTTACTTACAACAATTAAATAAACTTACGTGTTTTACTCTATACTGCATCTTGTATAATGCTTTATTTTTCAGGCATAAATATAGTTTACAGAATTGTATTTGTAATAAAACATATGTTTTCAGCGCATTAACACTATTCCTATCACGACCGGTCAAATGACCGTTTTTAAAATTCCGATTAGAATTTCAGATATACAACGTAATTGAATCGCCTTTAAAAACGGCTTTTTGCCCAGATAAATAATTAAATGAATAAATCAATCATTAGACGACGCTCTGTTCGAATAACCGAATATCTGAGTACAATATTCAGGTAAAGGGATCCTCGAGTTTCATGAAATAAAACGTTTGTACCGGGGGAATTATGTTAGATTCGAGAGTACAACACGTTGAAGTTGGTCCCATCGCTAACCGGAGAGCTGGAACTAGAAAGCCTCGAGCTCGCCTCGATGCTGGCCAAATCGGGCCAAGGTCCTTCCAGAAGAAACAGAAGTAGAAGACGAGGAGGAATGTGAGCGCGTGCGAATTTTCGCGACCCTGTTCTTCGATTCCGTTCGCCTGCACGATTCTAACGTTAGCCTCGCGTTAAGAAGACGGAATCGTGTCGACGACCCACATGAAGCTTATCGTGATATTTCGGCGGAATGAAACACTCGAGGCTACGAGGATGTTCGAAGGCAACAGGGACGCTAAAGTAAAGGGGATTAACCCTTTAACAGCGTTCCTACCACGACCGGTGAAATGACCGTAAAAAGCTTTTTAACCTCTTCAGGGAATCTTAGTAAATATTTCGAATTTGAACATTTTTGAAGTTAGTATCATTAGATGACTAACAGTCACCTCTCGAAGTGCAAGGGTTAATCAATTCAACACTGGTCCAAGACTAACTAATAACAAGAGTAAACAGAATCAACGGCAGCACCCTTGTTGCGGTTGACGATAAATTTAATTTTAACCCTTTCGCTACGGCAGTGTCTTCCGTAGGAGCGTCTCCGCTGTACGGGCCCGTGTGCCGCCGAAGTAGCGCCACTGAACGGACCACTGCGCCGCAAAGTATGCATGTTGTACTTAGGTAAAGTGGTGTTCGGACGCACATCTTTCTGTGCAGACTTGCCATTCTCCGGATCGTACGATACTTTAAGTGTTACACAACAACATATTTTAAGGTTTTCCAATTATTATATCAATAAAAATATATTTAAGAATTCTCAATTACACTTTACAATATCAAATTAAAATTTGCAATAATTTAATTCAGTGTGATAAATCTCAAATGATCTGAGATATCTCGCTGCTATCCTTAGCTTACGTCACTATCGAATGTTTGAAGATATCTCGCTGATATCTCCAGCTTATAATACCACCATTGTCTCTATTATTATTAACTAAGGACCGAACATAATTACATGCTAATATTTCACTTGTTTTAAACAAATACGAATCAACCAGAGAATGAGACAAATGCCATCGCATCGATGTGCACTATGCCTAAAGATAAAAACATCGCAGCGCTCATGGTCAAGTGGTATCGAACTGACGTCGCCTATAGGCGACACTCGTAGCGAAAGGGTTAAAGGAAATTCTTCAGTAACGATGAAAAATTTCCCCCCATAAAAGTATAAAATTAATATCCACCCCAGGCCCCGCAGTTTCTAATAGCGGCCCTGTCGCCCGCACCACAGGGGCCCAAAAAGCCCGCCAAATCTCGCACTGGGTCACATGTGTCCGCTACAGCCGCCATTTTCTCACCAATCTGCATCACTAGACGCGGTCGAGCTGATAAAAAGAACGGAATTATCGCGACGGCGTTGGTTTTTTGCGAATCGCCACCGACCTTCCCTCGATCCAACGATCCCGCTCTGTCTGGAGGTGAAAAAGTCAACGACTCGGCCATGCCCGGTTTCGGTAAACATGCACGCTCGACACTCGTTGGGCGTGGACACGTTCGTTCGATTCCTCTTCTTCTCGTCGGCCACGGGACGAGCGTCCGTTTCGCAGAAATCACGTGCTCGATGTCTAAACGCGATTACTACTGCTCGACCTTGACATTAGAATTTTTGCACCGTTCATCGTCGGATCCCCGTAGTCGAACAGCTGAGACCGGATGAAAAAAAGCGATTGAGAGACGGTCGAGTAAAAAAAAGAGGAAGAAAAATAGCAGCTCTTCGTGGGCCCATACACGCGTGAATATTGATGCACACGATCAGAATAATTGTAATTCCAGAACAGTGTCTTTCAATCGTTGATAACCACCCTCTTTTAACACGTTCGTCGCCACGACAACCAAATATGGGTGACGTTCTTTTTCTTAACCCTTTTGGCACCGAGCGAATTTAACGAATTTGCTAAGGTTTGGGAAACAGCGCATAAAAATGGAAGTAAGACTGATATTTACAAAATTCAACGAGAAGCATATTACGGAATAAAAGAAAAAATTCAAACGTTTATAACGTTTTATAAATTTATTTTGAGATAGAGCTCTCTCGCGATGCAAATAGTTAGGCGCCATGGCATACGCAACGATATCTCGTCGTTCGGTACTAAAAGGGTTAAAGTTAAATAGGATTTTGAATTGGAATTTTAAGAGGAATTCAATGGAATAAGCAGTGAAATATATAAATATAAAATACATAAAATAAAAAGTTAAAATTTTTGCTGCTTTACATTTTTTTATCCCAGTTTTCTATACAATCGAATTTGGGCCGAGCAAGAAATTCAGCCATATTTGAGTGACGCCCTTTTTCTTAAAGTTGTTGCGGAACAAAAGAAAAAAATAAATGGATGGCATAGAAATTGGTGGAGCAAATCATTGTACAATTGCTAAAAGATGAAAAATTATTATGTTATTATAAAGCATTTCTGTACGAAAAACCGAACTCAAATAACCGAAACGGAGAAAAGTCATTAAACTGCAAAATTATTAACAAAAAAATTACATTGGAAACTTATTTATTTAATTTACAATTTATCCAGTCATTTCAGAGCATAAGTTTAATATTTAATTATCAGAATATATTTAACATACTTAAAAATAGCAACTAAAAATAATCTCGACGACCCTTCGAAAATCACATTACAACCCCTTCGGGAGTCGCGTGTTACAGGTTGGGAACCACTATTCCAGACGAACTTAAACGATATTCTGTCTGGCAATTTTTTTTCTGTTTTTTTTTTTTGCTTGTTGGAAGTTGTTTAAAGATCATTTTGAAAACCTTGGAAAAAACGAGCGTAATAAATAACGGGTATTAATGCGTGACTATGTGTAATTAGTAGGCTACGGATATTTATACATTTACGAGAAATTCAAATCTGTTTAAATGTATAAAATACGCACCAGCACGAAAAGTAATGTACACGTTGTGACATTTAAACAGTGAAATAAATTTCTGCTTAGGTTCCTTCTTCGGAGGTTGCACGTAAAAGGAAACATAAATTTACATAGTTTAGAAAACTGAGTGTTCAAATAAAAGGGATCACTAGTACGTAACAATAATTGATCACCGTCAACTGTGTTTCACCCTACTTTTTGTCACATTTCAATATTCCTTAACTGACTGACTTGTGAAAATTAAGATTAAAAGGTAGATGCAATCTTTAGTGTCACCAATTCACAAGGAATAAAAATTTAAAGCTAAAGATATCCGAATAACCGAGTATTCTAGTATGGATACAATGAGGTCCGTTTCCTTTCTTTCTAATTGTCAACTTTTTTCATTTGATACATTCGGTCATGTTCACTGAAAATTTCTCAATCGAGATGTTTTCTGAAGTGCTCAATCTTTCGAGGCATAGAAACACTCGATTCCAAACATTCTACGTTCACACGACTATCATTCAACACAAACTCTCTTCACACTTTCTAAAAATCTTACGCTCTCCTACATTATTATTCAGTGAGCCTATTTTATAAAGATTTGTTCAATAAACACTATTTCTAAAATCCATCGTATCCCTACATTATTATTCAGCATGTTTATTTTATAAGGATCTGTTTAATAAACACTATTTCTAAACTCTACCGTATTCCTACATTATTATTCAGTGTGTCTATTTTATAAAAATCTATTCAATAAACACTATTTCTAAATGTTATCGCATTCCTACATTATCATTCAGTGCGCCTATTTTATAAGGATTTGTTCAATAAACACTACTTCTAAACTCTATCGTATCCCTACATTATTATTCAGTGCGCCTATTTTGTAAGGATTTGTTCAATAAACTCTTATTTCTAAATTTTATCGCATTCCTACATTATCATTCAGTGCGCCTATTTTATAAGGATTTGTTCAATAAACACTACTTCTAAACTCTATCGTATCCCTACATTATTATTCAGTGCGCCTATTTTGTAAGGATTTGTTCAATAAACTCTTATTTCTAAATTTTATCGCATTCCTACATTATCATTCAGTGCGCCTATTTTATAAGGATTTGTTCAATAAACACTACTTCTAAACTCTATCGTATCCCTACATTATTATTCAGTGCGCCTATTTTGTAAGGATTTGTTCAATAAACTCTTATTTCTAAATTTTATCGCATTCCTACATTATCATTCAGTGCGCCTATTTTATAAAGACTTATTCAATAAACCCTTATTTCTAAATTTTTCGCATTGCTACATTATCATTCAGTGTGCTTACTTTGTAAGGATCTGTTCAATAAACACTACTTCTAAACTCTATCGTATCCCTACATTATTATTCAGTGCGCCTATTTTATAAGGATTGTTCACTAAACACTTGTTTCTAAACTCTACCGTATTCCTACATTTTATTATTCAGTGCGTTTATTTTATAAGGATCTGTTTAATAAACACTATATCTAAAGTCTACCGTATTCCTACATTATTATTCAGTGCGCCTATTTTATAAGGATTTGTTCAATAAACATTATTTCTAAACTCTACCGTATCCCTGCATTATTATTCAGTACTCCTATTTTATAAAGATTTATTCACTAAACACTTGTTTCTAAACTCTACCGTATTCCTACATTTTATTATTCAGTGCGTTTATTTTATAAGGATCTGTTTAATAAACACTATTTCTAAAGTCTACCGTATTCCTACATTATTATTCTGTGCGCCTATTTTATAAGGATCTGTTCAATAAACATTATTTCTAAATTTTATCGCATTTCTACACTATCATTCAGTGTGCTTACATTGTAAGGATCCGTTCAATAAACACTTATTTCTAAACTCTATAAGTTTTACAGATTTTTCAACAAAAACAAATACTCTAAACCGATATTCCAGTCAATCATTATTTCCCCAACACAGAATATTCTGGCGGCCATTCATCCGCTGACACCCGTTCGCAAAGGGTTGAGAGGACGGAGCGCAATTTGCAGAAACGATTTTCGCGGAAAACCAGCGCACGCTCAGGGCGTTGGCTGTCTCGTGAGAAACACTGATCCTCAGGACTGGCAAAAACCAATCGTCGTGGAAGGGCGGCGGGATAAAAGAGATAACACAAATGTAGCCGAAAAAATGGCTGGCCGACCAAGAACGCTTCAGGCCGCGGTTAAACACTCGGTGAACGCGCATCGATTGCATTTTCGCGCTAATGGCACGCTCCTGAGCTCGTTTCGTGCAACAAACTCGATCCTCTTCACTTGTTGTTCGTTTATCATCAAAATACCCGCCGCAACCAGCCACCTTTCGTTTTTCTTCGCGAGGAACTTGCTTCGGCGAATCGCGTGCCGCTAAACAGGGAACAGAATCGCCTGGCCCGACGAATTACTACTTCGCGTCTTATGCTGCAATTGAATGGTTGAAACGATTTTTGAACGACGGATATTTGTGCTTGGATCACAAGGGCCGACGACGATCTTTGGCAAGCACTCGATTTGACGAATTTTGGTGGAGGATAACCGGAAGCAGAATGATTCGAACGCGAAATTTAGGTACAAACTGTGATATTGGTTTGATACATATAAATGTCCTGACTGACTGACTGATTCTAAGGGTTGTTTGGCGATGGGGCAGTCTCTGTGGCTGTCCCCTACCATAATACAACCCAAGAATAAACTTCGTTACACAGACACTTCGAGTCAAGTTGTAGTCTTTGATCCTCGGGCGAATGATCCGATAATAATGTGACACCGTCGATTATCCCAGGTCCAAAACCGAGGTACGTTTCGCTAGAAAGGAATTTCGGAGTCCCCTTCCCCTGTTGGGAGGGGGGGGGGAGATATGAGCTAAGTCTTAAAGTACTCCTTCCACCCAGTGGGGTGGCCGATACACCAGATGACTGACTGATTCATCAGCCTAGAGCAGGGCTTCTTAAACTATGGGTCGCGACCCCAAATGGAGTCGAGAGATTTTAATGTCAAATATTTATATATACCATTTTATAATATCACTAGAGTTGGCGGAATACAGTGGACTTGCAGCGTCTAGGCACGCGCATTTGTTGAAGGTTTTGAGCTATTTTCATATGTATATGTATATGTATATTGTTACCTAATAAATAAATCATCAAAAAATATTAATTTATTTTTCTTTTATATTTGTATGGGGTCGTCAAGAAACTCGCAATCATAAATGGGGTCGTGAATGACAAAAGTTTAAGAAGCCCTGGCCTAGAGTCTAAGCTACTGAAGCTCGAAAGATGAAATTTGGATAATGGGTTCCTTTCGTGACGTAGTATAGTGTTAGTGGTAGGTCAGGCATAAAATAAGTACCTCTTTATTAACACTGGATTTACGGACATCTCTTATATATCTATTTCCAATATACATGTACTAAGGAATACATCGAACAATATTTGAAATTGCAGCACTGAGAGAGAAATAGATTTGGGTATATTTGTATCATTCCATCGATGAAAATTAGCAAAAATTGCTAGGAATAATAGTAATTATTTTTGCAAATTTTTCTCATGAAGTTCGAAACCCGTCGAACTAGTGTTTACAGGTCCCGTAAATTTAGTGTTAAATATAAAATCACTTTATTTCAAATATGTCCATTCTCTTTCGTTTTTCTTCGCGAGGAACTTGCTTCGGCGAATCGCGTGCCGCTAAACAGGGAACGAAATCGCCTGGCCCGACGAATTACTACTTCGCGTCTTATGCTGCAATTGAATCGTTGAAACGATTTTTGAACGACGGATATTTGTGCTTGGATCACAAGGGCCGACGACGATCTTTGGCAAGCACTCGATTTGACGGATTTTGGCGGAGGATAACCGGAAGCAGAATGATTCGAACGCGAAATTTAGGTACAAACTGTGATAGTGGATTGTCATCTATACATGTAAAAAGACATGTCCTGACTGACTGACTAATTTTGTGAAAAGAATGCAGTTCTGATTTGTCGCAAGCTTGCATCTGCTTATTTTTATAGTTAACCCTTTTACCACCGAGCGAAAGGAGCGCACCTAAGCGAAAAATACCGGGCCGAATCGACGAATTTGCAGAGGTTTGCGAAAATTCTCGTAAAAACTAAAGTAGGACTGGTATTAACAAAATTTAAAAAGCAGCATATTGCGGAATAAATGAAGAATAAAACGATGCCAATTGTGTTTCAATATTTGTTGAAAATCATAAGAATAACATAAATGTAAGATTCTAAAGGAGTCGCAACGATATATCGTCGTTCGGTGCTAAAAGGGTTAAACACATGACTTCAATGACTGTAGTGTTCCGAAAAACGTTTCTTGCAATCAAAAGTGTTCCGTGACTTATCATTATCACTAGAACTACTAGATCAGTCGAAATGACGAATCGATGATTATTCACAGCAACCCTATTAAATTAACTTTACCAAGCTTCCAAAATTTTTGCAGAAGGCTGCTGATTTTCTGCAGAAGGTATAAATAAAGATTTGTATTTTGTGTATTCGATATTTTTTCATGTAATTTTCAATTTGATCTGTTTCATGCAAATAAATACATTGTGATCGTCGGTAGTTCTAGCGTTAGGTCACTAAGGTTAATCCTTTTAGTGCCGAGCGGAAGTATCGTACTAACTTGAAGAATTTGCTAAGATTTGGAAAAAATCTACGCTTCAAAAAGGAACATATTATGAAACAAAGGGAGAAATTGGACCATTTATAACGTTTCATAAATTTATTTTAAGATAAAGTTTTCTCACGATGCAAACAGTTAAGCGCTATTGCATACTCAACGATATATCGCCGTTTGACACTAAAAGGGTTAAGAATTATTATTAATTTACACAGTCAAGGATACCGTCGTTTGAAATTAAGTTAAAAATTTCCAATTTCACGACCTGACCAGGAAACGGGCCGTCGTGGCTGGGAAAGGGGGAAAGCTGACGAAAACAGGTGGTTCTGCCCTGGTCGATAGGAATGTTCGTAGAACAAAGAGGGCCATAGCAAGGTGGACCATTCTAATGGCATGCTGGCGAGGTAGAATGAGAGGCACGCACTCGGGGGCCCACCATGGGAATGCAGGACCGCGTTCCCGTCGATGCCAGCTTCTCTATTTTCGACGGCAGCTCGCTACGAGGCGGCTAAGTAGAGATGGGATCAAGCATATTGTGAGTAACTTCGAATCTGACCGAAAACTTCTGGATACCCCTCACGAGTATTTTGAGAAACGGTAATGTACAACTACCAGCCATAAGTTTGAAGTACTGCAAGAATTGAAAAGAAAATAAATCAGAATGCTGTTGCCTTCAAAATTGTTCCATTCGAAATTCTATGAAGGTCTGTAAAACTGTTACCAATACAAGTACAGTATTGATGGCTAATTTAAAAGAAAATTCGCAATAGATTCGGAAAGGGTATAAACCAAAAACTGCTTCCAAACCTTTGAATGGGGCTACTTTAATAAAGGGTAATCAAGCAGAGGGAGTGTAACGTGTTGGACAGGAAACGTGTTTCCAAAAATATAATATACCAGCTGTTGCCTGTCTTTTTTTTATATACAGCTTGCTTCAAAATCGGCGAATTTTCAAACAAACCTTCATCCCTTATTGTACCCCCTTGGGGGTTGATGTACTTTTATGTTATACTATTATACTTTTAATTGCACCTTTATCTAATTATACTTTTAAGATATTAGCTGTTGCCCGCGTTTATTTTTTTCTTTATAGTGCTTGCTTCAAAATCGGCGGATTTTTAAACAAACTTTCATCCCTTATTTTAATTTCTTGGGGGTTGATGTTCCAAAAACGTTGCAACACGTGTTTCTTTATTTCTAACCAAAAAGCTAAATACCAGTTTTCACAGTGGTTGCTTCAGAATCGATGGATTTTCAAACAAATTTTCATCCCTTATTTTAATTCCTTGGGGGTTGATGTTCCATAAACGTTGAAACACGTGTTTCTTTATTTCTAGCCAAAACGCTAAATACCAGTTTTCACAGTGGTTGCTTCAAAATCGATGGATTTTCAAACAAATTGTCTTCCCTTATTTTAATTCTTTGGGGGTTGATTTTTCAAAAACGTTGTAACACGTGTTTCTTTATTTCTAACCAAAAAGCTAAATACCAGTTTTCACAGTGGTTGCTTCAAAATCGATGGATCTTCAAACAAACTTTCATCCCTTATTTTAATTCCTTGGGAGTTGATTTTCCAAAAACGTTAATACACGTATTTCTTTATTTCTAACCAAAAAGCTAAATACTAGTTTTCACAGTGCTTGCTTCAAAATCAGCAGATTTTCAAACAAATTGTCTTCCCTTATTTTAATTCTTTGGGGGTTGATGTTCCAAAAACGTTGCAACACGTGTTTCTTTATTTCTAACCAAAAAGCTAAATACCAGTTTTCACAATGCTTCCTTTAATATCAGCGGATTTTCAAATAACCTTTTAACCCCTATTCAACCCCTTTAAGGGTGGAGTATCAAAAAATCCTTCCTTAACGTCAAAAAAAAGAACCCACTGTCCAAATTTCATGTTTCTATCTTCAATAGTTTAAGCTCTGCGACGATGAATCAGTCAGTTGTCAGTCAGGACATGTCTTTTTATATGAATAGAAGATACTAGGTTTACGAGACCCGTCAATTTGACGGATTTCGGATTTTATGATCAAAATTTGCAAACACAATTACTATTATTCTTAAAAATTTTTGGTAACTTTTATTAATATCTCACAAATATTCCCAAATCTATTTCCCTCTGAGTTCTACAATTTCAAATTCTGTTTTTATGTATACCTATTCCTTAATATATAAATACTTTGTTTTATAAAAGTAAATTCTATGAGTAAATTTCACGAGTAAAAATTTAATTTTTCAATTTATTCATGGTTACGCTTTTAACAAATATTACTAATTAAATGTTATTTTGGTATTTTTGGGATATTTGTTCGGGAACACCTAGAACCCTAACTCTGATTTAAAAAAAAGATTTTCAAAAACCTTCCCGGGGATATACCTAATAATTTCCCAAATTTTCACGGCGATTGAATGTATGGTTTTTGAATCTATCGAGCGCAGACAGACAAACAGACACACATTCATTTATATATATATATATAGATAATAACGATTATAACCGTAAATCTTATATTCTCGTAAAAGCGAAACTTTTATACGCAGGATTTACTTGAACTCGTGAGCACGAAACTGAACTTGATCCCATCCCTAGCCGCTAACTACGCCGATTCCTCGATCAAAGGGGCGTCACGGAGTGGCCAGCACAAATTCGTGTGCGTGTATTTGTGGCGGAGCTCACCTCAGGAACTAGCCTTGGCATTATGCTCCTCGGCTCGAGCTCGGTTTTATTTTAAGATCGCTTCGCTGTCCACGGGACGCGCATTCAAAAATCGTGACGAACACTGCAATACGATTCGCTGGAATTTTCATGGAGAAATTAGCGTGTTTACAATTTGATAAAGAGTAACGGATAAGGTTCATCGAATCCACCAGCTGAAAATGTTAGGAACAGAATGTCGTTGACTTTCGAAGTGGCAGAATAATTATTTTTAAAAAATTAGCATAAACCTGATTGCAAATACTATTATTATTTTTCTAAATTGAATAGCGAACGTTAATGGATGCACTAATCCTTACAGACTTTAGTTAGTTCGTCTATTAGTCAGACCCGGAGGTTAAGTAGTCATATATGTAAATTTTAGTATATCACTTAATTAAACTAAATGATGTTTAACATAGGCAAATCTCAAAAGTTATTTCGAATTTGAATATTTTTGAAATTAGTATTATTGGACAACTAGCAGTTACCTCTCGAGCGCAAAGGGTTAATCTTATAATGTTTGCTCATGATTGAAATTTTCCAAACACAAATTTGACAAATCTGTGCGAACATTGCAACACGATTACTGAAATTTTCATTTTCATGGAGAAATTAGCGTGTTTTAACTTAACAAAGACTAAGGAGTTCGTTCATCGAATCCACCAGCTGAAAACGTTAGAAACAGAATGTCGTTGACTTTCGAAGTGGCAGAATAATTATTTTTAAAAAATTAGCATAAACCTCATTGCAAATACCATTATTATTTTCCTAAATTGAATAGTGAACGCTATTAACACGTTCATCGCCCAACGTGATTCGACTGAGTTTCTCGCTGGGCCCAAATCCGATTGCATAGAAAACTGGGGTAAAAAAATATAAAAACAGCAAAAGTTTTAACTTCTTATTTTATTTTAAGTATTTTATATTTATATATATTATACTTCAATGATTATTCCAATGAATTCCTTTTAAAATTCCAATTTAAAATCCTATTTAACTTTAAGAAAAAGAGCGCCCCCCAAATATGGGTGACGTGGCGATGAACGTGTTAATAGATACACTTAACCCTTTTCAAAATACACAAAATTAGCATTAAATAATAATCTTATAGTATTTGCTTCTGATTCAAATTTTCCAAAGAAAATTGTAAGGTGTAAAATTGTGTATGTGAAGTTATCGAACTTTCCTCCCCTACTGAATTGTTCATTTAACAGAATTTTATAAGCATGAGGGGTTGCAAATGGTAAATTTCAAAGAATTCGTAAAGCTGGAACGATAAGTGATAAAGTGTGGTAAGTTTGGATGTTGGACGGAGCAATGATGGGGTTAAAAGTGGATAGTTATTAGCACGGGGTTGAGAATCACTGTTTAAGTATGTTGCCATACCGCGGGGGTCGTCATCGTTACTAAACTCGATTTGACTGCCTCGAATTCCGAAATGATAATAATCGTGAACCATAACGATACACAATAATGAATGCATCGCTGGAAGGGGTGAATATTTTTATGTTAGGGTGGTATGCGATAATTGGGGCATGCCTCGAAGGCTTTCTGGAGAATTAAAATGAACTCTACGTAGGGGTTCTCAGGAATTATTAACTGATACGTTGATGTAAATATGATCTAAGTTTAATCAAGTAAGATACCCCGGTATTATAATACTTAATCACCATCAAAAAAGAGCAAAAGAAATTAAAAAAAGTGAAGAAATACAAACGTACTGCCACATTTTGGTGGTTCTTGAGGAGGGCATACTTAAGAATACTTCATTCTCATAGAAAACGCATTTATTTTATGCCTATTCATTTTTTCCTCGACAAAGCGCTGCCCCATTGATTCCATTAACTTTTGTTATTAATTAGTCTTGGTTGAATTGATTAAAAATTGTAGTTTGGAAAAGCAGAAAATGCATTTGATGAACCTTGAACAATACCAGTTCAAGACTAATTAATAATAAAGGTGAAGATGATCAATGGCATTGCTTTGTTAAGGAAAATATGGAAAATTTCCCCGTTCGGTTGGTTAAATGTTAAGTGAAGTGTGATCCATATTATAATACTTAATGAACATCGAAAAAAAGCAAAAGAAATTAAAAAGCTGAAAAGCTGCAGCCAAATGTGATAATTTTCAATTCCAAACATACAACCTACACTTGATTCCATCTGGCAGTCATAAACAATTGAAGAAAAAAATGTGTTTCTGAGCACGATCATCAAATTAATCAAATTTCTATCAGACTTAGAATTTCAGGGTTAAACGAATTTATTGGTGACATACTGTACGAATACTTTTTGGAGCCACTGTACGTTACTCGAATATCTTTACGACCGGCTCTATCCGTTCCAAACGCCTATTTCACTCGCCTCCGCTATCAAGCACAATATAAACGTTTCCAATAATTCCCCGCTTCTACGAACGCTTCGTTTCCCTCATTCGAGTCACGTTTCTGTTTACTATTACCGATTCCAGTTGCACACACAACAACGATCATCGACAATTCGGATTCAACGTGGAGCCGGCCAATAAAATAGATTTCACAGCGATCTAACGCATTCGCTCGCTCTGGAACAAAGTGGAGCCACTCTGTAACACGGTCGGGTTCGCTGGCTGAGCAAATTGCACGGGGTACGAGGCGAAACTTTTATTGAAACTACATACGCGCGGATTGACCTTTTCCTAAAGCGGGTTCAGCGTATAGAAATCTCGTCACGGATCGTTTATCGCGCGCGTTAAACTTCTACAGCAACGGCAACGATGGCTCTTTTTAACCCTTTCAATGTTGGATACTCTAGATTGAAATGCTTTGCGTGGGTTATTGTTACTCATAGATTAGTATTGTGTTGCAGTAAGTGGAAGATCGAAAAACAAATGCATATTTGTTGAATATTCCAAGGAGCGGGGGTAACGACTCCCAATTGTAGAGTAGTAACAAACTGTCACTTAGAGAGACAAAATATATATGCGTCCATAGCAATCAAAGGGTTAACCCTTTGAGTGCTGGATACTTTAGATTGAAATGCTTTGTGTGGGTTATTGTTACTCATAGATTAGTATTGTGTTGCAGTAAGTGAAAGATCGAAAAATAAATGCATATTTGTTGAATATTCCAAGGAGCGGGGGTAACGACTCCCAATTGTAGAGTAGTAACAAATTGTCACTTAGAGAGACAAAATATATATGCGTCCATAGCATTCAAAGGGTTAACCTTTTAAGTGCTGGATATTCTAGGTTGAAATGCTTTGCGTGGGTTATTGTTACTCATACATTAGTATTCAGTTGCAGTAAGTGGAAGATCGAAAAACAAATGCATATTTGTTGAATATTTCAAGGAGCGGGGGTAACGACTGCCAATTATAAAGTAGTAACAAATTGTCACATAGAGAGACAATAATACTATTGTAGATTTCGCCAGACGCATATATACGTCTATAGCATTCAAAGGGTTAACCTTTTGAGTGCTGGATACTCTAGGTTGAAATGCTTTGCGTGGGTTATTGTTACTCATAGATTAGTATTGTGTTGCAGTAAGTGGAAGATCGACAAACAAATGCATATTTGTTGAATATTCCAAGGAGCGGGGGTAACGATTCCCAATTATAGAGTAGTAACAAATTGTCACATAGAGAGACAATAATACTGTAGTGGATTCCGCCGGGCGCATATATGCGTCCATAGCAATCAAAGGGTTAAACACGTATCTGATGATTAGTGTTTGCGTGGTACAGTAGAAAGTCTATCAACCGAACTAAGAGGAAGGCAAAGCGAATGTCCTTTAAACGAATTTTCGGCTGTTTTAATAAGTACCGGAAATTCATAATTACGTATTTATATTAAAAATAGAATAGATTAAAAATGTAGTTCTTATATAATTATCAATCAAATTTCAATTTGTCCATCTACTGGACAGTTTACCTTATATCTTATAGTAGTATAAAAAATAAAACCTAAAATCTAAATATATTCAAGAGTTTACTTAAAAATTAGTGTGGCTACACACTGCTCTTAATATATCATCAAGCTGATACAAATTCAAGGTAATTAAGTTTTAGTTTTCTCGAATGTTTCAAATAGCTGTGGTGCAATATTTAACTTAAAAGGACAAAACGGAAATTCGTCTAATCTGTAACGAAACGTGGTAAAATGTTGAATAATTCAGACTTTCTTGTCAACTTGAAAATCTACGATTAGACGCTTCGCAATCTAATTCCAAACAACGTCAGCACTTCTACGATGGCCGCCCGATCGCAGGACGCGAATTCTGCTGCTGCGTGTAATCCTCCACCTCTGCGATACGATAATCACGCGAAGCCACAACGTGAATTAACCCGCTGTTAACACTTTGACTGCCACGTTGGTCATATATGACCAGCCACGATTTCTTCTGTGATGCCTCAGTGGTTATTGGTGACCAAAGCACTTCAACTACTTACAATTGTAAGAGCTGAATAAAAATTGACATTTAGTGCATTTTGAACGTTACCGATAATTAGAGGATCCTTCGAAATACAAAGTACCCCATTGAACGATTAAACATTTTTATTATTATAGAATATCGGAAATAAAAGATTAATCTCTATGACAGTTAGTGCATTTTGAACATTACCGCTAATTAGAGGATACTTTGAAGTAAAAAGTGAGTAATTCAGCCAGTCTATTCAGCATATGCAATATTTTATACCCAAAGACACGCATTATACCACAACAAAATTACGAAAACGTATGAAACAGTGGCGTGGAACCCTGAATAAATTTACTTCGAACCATTAACCCTTTGCTCTCGAGAGGTGACCCGTAAATATTCAATAATGCCAACTTCAAAGATTGTCAAACCTAAAATATTTAATAAGATTTACTCATATCGAATTTCATTGGTGACCATAGCACTTCAACTATTTACAATTGTAAAAGCTGAATAAAAATTGAGACTTAGTGCATTTTGAACATTACCGATAAATAGAAGATGCTTTAAAATGAAAAGTGTCCAATTGAACAATTAACAATTTTTATTAGAACATCAAAAATAAAATATTAATTTGTATGACAGTTAGTGCATTTTGAACATTATCGCTAATTATAGGATACTTCGAAGTAAAACGTACCACATTGAATGATTAAAAATTTTTATTAGAACATCGAAAATAAAAGATTAATTTCTATAAAATATTGCATCTAGCGGTGTTCTCTCGTGGCGTACTGAACGAAATATGTGATTTCGGCCTGGCAGTCAAAGGGTTAATGGCTCGACTTCGCAACAGCCGGGGGATCCAGACGCGGTAACTCGCTTTTTGCGTGATTTTACTCGGCATACAGTGAAATTCATGAACATCTGCAGAGGTAAAAGTGAAAGTTGTCCGACCGCGTGGGGAACAAATTTCTTTCGGTAAGATAGCTGGAATTTATCGATTCACGCGAGAATTACCAACTTTTCTATAATACCTACTGTAACACCGTTAATTTTAGTGCTTCCACGGTAAAAAAAAGCATTCTTTCCCAAAAGAACGAACTTCCTACTATATTGAGAACGCATGAACAAATTCGTGAAGTCACTGTGCTCCGTGTCTCATCTTCATCCCGAACGTTTCCCTCCCTCTCGTTTACGTCGTCGCGACGCCGTCGTTAATTACACGGGTCTCGGAAAATGGGGCCAGTGTCGCGTCGCGTCGCTCAATTTCCCGTCGATCATTGCGGAATCCCGTTGAGTGACAGGTATATAGGTCGTCGGAACAAGAGGGATTAGTATCGCATCCAACAGAAAACTGAAATCCAATCTCGAATAGTGTGTCGCGACCGTTGAAATCGAGCCCTGTTTCTACGACTGGCGTCGCCGGCTTATCGTTCGTCGCTCTAAAGCTTTATTCTACCGTGATTCCATATATGTTCTCTTCTATAGGTTTGAAAGCGTCACGCGTTTTAACACTATTCCTACTACGACCGGTCAAATGACCGTTTTTAAAATTGTGACTAGAATTTAGAAAAAGAAGAATTATCCAAAATATACAGAGCCTCAGCTCAACTGAACAGTTATGCGCAAGCTTAGAAACAAAACATTTTATTTTGAAATTTGCATTGCTATATAACATTTCATCGGGTTAATGTATAATGTTAATGAACAATAATTAAGTGACATTACAAAATAACAAATTAGTTAGTTCTGTAATTTACGAAACATTTCGAAACATCTTGACGCCTCCCAGACGTCAAAGTCTACAATGGACACGTGAAACGAACCATGTCTCCCAGACGTTATTGTACGTCAAGGGGTTAAGCTAAAATTCGTCGAAAAAACGTAATTTAAACACTCCATCAATTTCGTGAACGACTGCAGTAGATATTGCTCTTTTTCCCAATTAAAACGTAGCTTTTTCAGCGGTATAAAAGGGTTGATTGACTCATAACTTCAGCTGTTTATAACCACCATAAGCAACTTTTATATCGGCACGATAAAAGGTCCTGTGTGCTTCTCAGAAAACGCGCGAACAAATTTGTGAGTCACCGTGTATCCCGTGCACGCCGATTTAATGGCCATGGTGGTTTTTAGACACCGTGGCACGCATGGCATTTCTGACAATTCATGCTCGTTGGCCAGGGAAACGGAGGGACGAAAAAGGGGATACGCCTCGGGACGAGGAGCTTTTTTATTCGGCAACCGAATTCGCGTCGAGAATTCACCGATGAAAGTGAAAGCGAAACACACCATGGGAACGAACGGGATGTTTATGGGTTCTTCATCTGTCGCGCTTTCCTTCCGACGCGCCATCATTTTTCTCTTCTTTCAAGTGAACAATGGAATTTGCACAGTTTGCACTTCCCCCCCTATTTATCGGTTAAGGGGAGGTATCGATCTAGAATTCTTCCAAAATCGATTTTTTTTTTTAAACGTCTTTTACTTTTTTAACGTTTGAAGAATGTGTGGTTAAATGAAAATTTCAAAATTCTATTATAAAAATTAACAGTTTTACAGTAAAATTTACAGTTGCGGACAAAAGTTTAAGACCAAAGGGCCAAAGAAAATTAATTAATAAGAAATAATAGTATACATAAAATTTGTATTCTTTGCTAATCAATATAATGAGAATAAAAATGAATAGATAAACAATATTTGCACTGTGCCTTCTGACGCGCCTTCATTTTTCTCTTCTTTCAAGTGAACAATGGAATTGGTACAAGTTGCACTTTCCGCCCTATTTATCGGTTAAGGGGAGGTTTCGATGTAGAACTCTCGAAAATTGATTTTTTTTTTAAACACCGTTTACTTTTTTAACGTTTGAAGAATGTGTGGTTAAATGAAAATTTCAAAATTCTATTATAAAAATTAACAGTTTTACAGTAAAATTTACAGTAGCGGGCAAAAGTTTAAGACCAAAGGGTCATAGAAAATTAATTAATAAGAAATAACAATATACATAAAATTTGTATTCTTTGCTAATCAATGAATAGTGTTCTACTATAATGGGAATAAAATTGAATAGATAAACAATATTTGTGAACCATAAAATTATGTTTTACATTGTCCTGTCGTCTTAAACTTTTGGCCGCTAGTGTATCTCTTGCAGTGTGTCACTATGTTTGGAAAATCTTGTTGAACTGAAGTTGTTTGAGTCTTTTAGTCACCTTCCATCATGATGTGAAAAATGCAGTTTGATTGATAAAGAACAATTAGCATCTTATGATGCTCTGGATTCTGAAAAGATGTACTGGAGGAAACACAAAATAATAGCGAAAGTTTGAACTTTTGCGTAAAGGTTTTAACCACGTTTTTGAAATTAGTGAGACAAATATCTCAGAAGCTAATAGATCAATTCAAATGAATCTTTTTTAAAATTATAGAGTAAATTTCTTTACTTATCACTTAACAATTTCTATTTAACACCTTGATTGCTGATCATACCTATAGAAATGTTATTAATTTTTATTTTCAACATTAAAAATAAACACTTTTGTGTGGTCGGTAAGGGTTAAAAATATGAAATATGTCGAAAAAATAGCTTCGCCAAAGTAAACCAATTTTTAATGCATAATTCATCATTAAAGAAAAGAACTATTTCGTTCATAATGGAAACTTTGTAAATAATTATTTTGCTTTTATCTTGAAAATATGTTACACGCCAAGGTTAAAAATGAGCATAACTTCCTTTTCTTCCTTAACCATGATACACTATCAGTATCCAATATGTTAACCGCAAAATAGGAAGCTTCTTATATAAATGTAATATTCCTTGTGTTACTTACTTCTTTCGCTACACTTTGCAACACTTATTGAACTTTCTAACCGTAAATAACTGCCGCTCAATTAGAGATCGTAACACAGAGAAAGCAGTCGCAAATTGTGTAACCGGTAAGTCGATGGTAAAACGGTATCTCTGTTTTCTTATAAAGTTTCGACCGAAGGCTACGATTAACCGCAAAATTTTATAGAATTTAAAGCAGAATTTGGAATTTTCATTTTTTAATAACGAAAAGCTTCAAGATCAACAAATTCACAAAACGTTAATTTAATTTTTAATTATTGACTTATTTATTTCATTCCAGTACTCGCTGTACCCAAATGAATCGAGGCATCAGATTATCACGAATCTATATTATTTCTGGTTAAAGAAATTTGTAAACTTTACTGAAATAAAACTGCGTAACAAATGCAAAAGGACGATGAAAAAACTTGCATATGTTCTTCTCAACAAAAAAATTGTTAGAGCTTTGAAAAATACGTTTCAGAGTAAAATACCCCCTTAATCCAAAAATCGTCACCATTTTCCCATATAATTCGCCCAAATCTATGTCTCTATTTCTAGTTAGAGAAAATTTCTGGTACTTATGAACGTTATTGAAAGAAGGCTGCATACAAATGCAAAACAACGGTACAAAAAAAAAAAACAAAAATTGTTAGAGCTTTGAAAAATATGTTTTAAAGTAAAATACCCCCTTAATCCAAAAATCGTCACCATTTTCCCACACAATTCGCCCAAATCTGTGTCTCTATTTCTAGTTAGAGAAAATTTCTGGTACTTATGAACGTTATTGAAAGAAGGCTGCATACAAATGCAAAACGATGGTACAAAAAACAAAAATTGTTAGAGCTTTGAAAAATACGTTTCAGAGTAAAATACCCCTTTAATCCGAAAACCGTAACCATCTTTCCCTAATTGACTCAAATACGTGCCTCTATATAACGTGTGCCACAAAAATCGGCGATAAAAGTGAACCGCAGAGATCTGCGTTAGTAGACAGAAAGCTCTAATGAAGACGTCAGATCGGAAAGTAACAGGTTCATTGAGCGTCCAAGAAAACGGCGCCGGTCGTAGCCCTTGTAATTGCTTTATTAATAGCGACGTGGCTCGCGTTAAGAGCTCGTTCGCGCTTTCGTTCATCGTGGGAGGCTCTCACTGTGGTCTAATTATAAAGACAGGGCTTCCACGCTGAATTTTCGTGGCGGCACGCGTGTTCTGGCGAACGGCGCACACAAAATCACCCGCTTCTGTCGACAACGCGGGGTAGTCTCTCTCTCCCTACCTCTTTCTATTCCACTCTCTATATAATCCTTTCTCTATATTTCCCTCTCTGTATATCACTTTTTATTTCTCTCTCCCTCCCTCTCTCTATTTCTTTCTCTCCCCCTCCCACTCTCTATTTCTCTCTCTATATAACTTTTTCTTTATACTTCTCTCTCCCTCTCTCCATTTTCTCGTTCTCTCTCTATATATCACTTTTTATTTCTCTCTCCCTCCCTCTTTCTATTTCTCTCTCTATATAATCCTTTCTCTATATTTCTCTCTCTGTATATCACTTTTTCTTTCTCTCTCCCTCTCCTCCTCTCTATTTCTCTCTCCATATAATCTTTTCTCTATGTTTCTCACTCCCTCTCCCTATTTCCCTCTCTGTATATCACTTTTTCTTTCACTCTCCCTCCCTCTCTCTATTTCTTTCTCTCCCCCTCCCACTCTCTATTTCTCTCTATCGTTCGCTTCCCGGATCTTGAGGTATGGCCGTCGGGTGCTCCGTTTCCGGGATGATTTTCCACGAAACCGCGATAAAACCTGGTCCAAAGTTCTGCGGCGCTAATCAGAAACGCCACTGCATGGATCGTTCGTTTCTGTTGGTTAGACCCTAAACGAGATCCACGGGTTGAGTTCCGGAGATCGATGCGTCATCCGGAGAAAGATTCGGAGTCGCGATGATCACAATAAAACTTTTCCATGGGATCTATTTATGCGGTGGTCGAGATGAATGTGGTTTACAGCTGCTTGTATTTTTTGACAGCACGACGAAAGATTTTATGCAAACTGGCGCAGTTCTCGTTAAGCGGATATTACGGTGAGCGTGATTAATCCTAATTCATTGGCAATTTTTATAAATTTTCAATTCAAAACATTTCAAAGATAATACCACTTAAAATCCTTTCATCTCGTATGTTTTTAACACTTAACCAACCGAATGAGAAGATCTCCCATTTTTTCCTATGCCATTATTGATTAATTAGTTGTTAATCTTTATTAAAAAATAAACTTTTAAGAGATATGAAAAAACGGCAGGAACTTAATTGCCAACAGATTATAATCAGCTCAAAATGGTAATCTCCTTTAGCTTTTTAAAGGTTGTTTATTCGACGATGATCGGGTAACAATTTCTCAATTCTACCTGACTCCTCAACTTTGTTCTTTTCCCGTGTCTTCACCGAGAAATTAATCACACAAAAATATGCGATACTACTCAGACTTTCTGGCGACGATCGCGGAAAACGAGAGCAGAGGGCCAGGGGGAAACACGTGGCACGAGTTTAATATATTTCACGGCGAATATTTACGAGCTCGTCGCTGGGAAAGAAAGCTCGACCGATAGAGGAATTAACACTTCACCGACCGGGACCTTATTAACATTTAGAATTGAGATTTTAGACGAATTTATTAAAAATTGTACTGTCAAAACAAAACTTTTCCAATACATTATTAGCATATACTTAGCTGTAACATTTCATGAATATAATTTAAAAGAATGAAAATTCCACGGTAAAACTTGTAATGTCGCATACGCTGAGACATACGAGTGCAAAGGGTTAAGTGTTCGATTAGATAATAAAAAACGTTGCTCTCTTTCTTAAAATAAACTCTGGGGTACTATTAACCCTTTGACTGCTATGGACGTATATATGTGTCTGACGAAAAGTTACTCGCGTGGATTATGGACGAGTATATGCGTTTACCAAATTTTTCCACGCCTCCATTTAGAGCAACACAATTGCTAATAGAGCACAGGAATATTTAGCAGCGAAAGGGTTAAGATTCATGGCCCCAATGAAATATCTTCGCGACGAGGAAAAGGATCGAGCGAAATGTATTTTTTTTTCTCGTGGCCGTGAAATCAGGTTTGAGCGAGAAATTATTGCTGAAGTGTGCGAGTGCCGGATAAAATAGTACAAGCGATGAGTAAGAATGATCTATTTTACACTTCGAGCTGTAGCTATGAAGATAAAGTAAATTCAATTGTAGAAATAAATTTGTGAACTAGTATATTATTTGGCACGAAAAATAACGGAGTTTTGTTCTCGAATCTCTCGAATTTATCGTAACGAATTTATCTTCAATTTATTTTTAACGTTCAAGCATTATTGAACGATATACATATTTTGATTACATAAGAATAATTGTATTGAAAATTATTAAAATGAATTAAAATAAAATAAATTTGATCGAATATTGTAGTTGCAAGATTACTTTTTATCTCGTCTAATTTTAATTATTGAGAAGTATTTTAAATACAAAATAAATAAATTATTGTATTAGAGAAATATTTTCTTTTTTTCATTTTACACTGAGGATTATAAAGAGGAAAATATTTTAATATCGTTTTCCATTTAAAATATTATTTTAATCGAGCTTAAGTAAAAGTTGTACGTGTTATTTGAAATCGGGCTTGAAATATCTTTTTTATCTCAATTTTACATAACTCTGGGTATGCGTAACAGGAAACGGGAACGTGGCGAATAAATTTTCTGGCCGAATCACGACAGAAGAAGCGTCCGAAAATTTAATTCGGTTGGCAGACAATAATTTCTTTGTTTCCTTTCTGAAACGAGGCATCGTTCACGAAGAAACAGATGAAAATCGGAGATGGTCACTCGTGACAAAGTCCGAAAGTATTCGGGTATTTTTATTTCGATTCGAGGACCATTAATTATGTAGATGCAAGGTCTTCTGGGGGAAACCTGAGTCATTTGTAGAAATCACGCTGGAATATGCTGGAATCTGATATAATTTTGTGGAGAACGAGGAACACATTAACGTTTATCCTGGAGAACTATAACGTCAAAAATAATACTGTCAGATTTTTCATTTACACGAACGGTGAATTTCAAGATTGAAGATCGTGAATGTAACAGGTTGTGAAACTCATTTCTGTAGAAAATAGCTTCAATGTTGGGTTCAAGCTTCAATTCGTTAAAATTCAATAATTTAAGCCACACGGAGTACGTAAACTGTGCATTTCTTATAATTATACATTATTATATGAATATAATTGTTAGGTTTTATGGGGTGAAGAAAAGAAACCACTAGGCGATATATATATTTTACTGTTTATTAATATTTAAATGATCTTAACACTTTACCGACCGCATAACTTATTGCATACGTACTTCAGATCGGCTCATTTTGGCGCGGATGCATCGTTAATGAATTGATTACAACGATTTTCTTCGCGTAACTGATAGTTTAATATCTCTTTACAGTATACATACGATATCGTTCGAAACAGTCATTTCCGTGTAAGGAAATATTATAAAATTTACAGACTAATTGTAAGCATGTAAAAGCCGATTAATAGGCTTCCGGTCGGTAAAGTGTTAATAGATATAATTACATTCTAACGTTCGTACGTGTCGCGAGCTATCTGCTGACTAACTTCGGTCACATATTTCTGGTAGAGAAAGGGAAAACAAAACAAAACAAAGACACCTTATTAACTACCGATATCGACAGCTATGATCGATACTCTATCAATAATATAATATGAATAATTTAACGTGTACATATATTCTTGTAGGAAAATTCTATAAAACGATTTTTGTAAAACAGAAGATGGAATTCAGGTGTGAAAAATAAAAGTGAAGCGATTGAAGTATTAATCAAAGTATATTTAACCCTTTGACTTGAGTTCAGCAAAAGCTATCACCGTGGCCTATGGGCACAGATGTGCGCTCGGCGATGGCTTCGATCACTTACTGCTCTCGTACTGTATTCGTCCAAAAATTATTTTATCATATTCGTGCAACACTGTCAAAAACAACATACCTTGTTACTTATCAACAAGAAAGAAATGAAATTTCGTTTATTTCGTCAGTTATTCATTAGATTTAGATTCAGATTCAGATTGTGTGAAAGAGTATTCAGTCTGTTGACGCGAAGCGTTTCGGCTTAGAGTATTCAGCAGTCAAAGAGTTAAAACAATTTAACAATAACAACTTAAACGACTTTACAACTTAGCAACTTCAACACTTTTTCTACGTTCACAATCAAAACCTTTCTTTCACGTTAATCAAACACTTTCTGCCATCACCGTCCAATACTTTCTGCCCCGCGCTCGCATTTTCCCCGTCATACATTCTTCCAAACACTCGTTTCCTTTCATTCTAATTGTCAACCTTTCTCACTCTACGCGTTCGGTCACGACCACCCAGAATTTCTCAGTCGCACTGTTTTCTCAAATTCTCATCTTTCACGTTTTAGAAACATTCGAGCCCAAACGTTCTGCGTTCACGCGACAATCGGCCAACTCAAGTACTCTTCAGACTTTCCCAAACTCGCATTTTGTCATTAGCGTTCAGTAGCGAAAGGGTTAAAACATCAAAATAAATAAAAAGAAAGAAGAATTGTTCGGTGCAGGCACGATGCAATTTTCTAAATAAACGAGTCAACCATTTAACGACCACATTAGCGTCCACTTTTGTAGCGTTCGGAGTGCTCACGTGCTCACAATGTGACAAATACCCGGTGTCGCTAAAATAAAACCGGTGGTTCGCAAGGGCGTGACGTCGCCGGCAGGAAGTGACAACACATCCTCTGGTTGCGTATCGCCAGGAGCAAGTGAACGCCGTAGGCGAAGCGACAGGTGGTATTCACGCGGTGTCACCGGAGATTTTACTATACAACGATACTACGCCACCGGTGTACGAACAATTGACGCCATCGTAACGTGTCAAGGAGGCAGATTGTTTGAATGAAATCGATCGTGGCCAATCATGCTGCACGTAACTTTAACTTCTAACCTCGGAATTTCTTTTCACCGTTTGCTTCAAACTAGACGCAAACGAGTTGACGTTCAGCCGCACGTACATCTGTCTTTGTTGCCTTTAACCCTTTAACCCTAGATTCATTGCTGGATATCGGTTGTTCGGGTCTAATGTTGCCCGATGCAACTAATATCTTCTAAGGTGATCTGGTTCATTTAATGACTATATCGTATTATATAAACTTTAATTTTCAGTAAGAGTGATTTACTATGTTGGCGAGCGAGTTCCGTCTTGTTTAACCGTTTGCGTACCACGAGCCGCTTTCGCGCTCTTCCGATTTCCTGTCGAGAAAACCCAGTGCATTTGACCGATACAAGACAACTGACAGCGCGCTTACAATTTGCCAAAATGCGCTCAAACTTTTAGACGCATGTACGTCGCATCGCCATCACCTAGTATAAGAATATATATATAATAGTATTTCATAAAATAATAAGTTACAAATTAAAAGTATGAGAAATTTAAAGGACAAACAATATTTCGGCACATAATCAAAGGAGCGCCATCGCGCTCTTCGGCTTTTTTCAACACATTATCGAAAGAGCGCGATCGCGCTCCTTGGCGTTTTTCTATCGTGTTTTTTGAAAACCCTTTGGTACGCAAACGGTTAAAGGTTACAGGGTGAGTGTTCTGCGATGTCTCTTAAAATTAACGCCTGGACAAAATGTTAAGGGTGGTGGATAAGTGCAGGAGTGGGGTTAAAGATTCTGTGTTCGTAGGTGCGTGTTGGTGTGGGTATTCTACAACTAATCCTAAATTAGACGGTACGCGTTAACCGTAATTGACCAAGGGTCCCAAATGCAATAAAACACTTTGCTTGTCCGACTCCGTTGGGATCCCTGGTTTACAATTTACTGATGGTTTAAAATTCGTTACCTGCGGACTGAACATTCATAAACATTCACGTAAACACAAATACGTAAACACCTGTAACTTTTAAAGTGAAACAGATAAATAGGTGAACTTCGATTGCTTGGAATAATCATTGTGTTCATTTTTATTTCAAAATATCGCGTCGCCACGGTGTAATTCAATTACTAATTTCAAACGGCGATTCTCGCAAGATACGGTATACATTGTACAGGCGAGATACGGAGTGTTGGAATGCTTAACCCTTTCGCTCCAAACGCCGGCTGTACTCGTCATCCGCGCGACGAGCTGTGGATATTAATAGGTGGCCGTTCGTCAAATAACCTATCGGTACTAACGCAACTGCTTATGACCGGACACGTGGCCTACTATGAATGGATCTCCGTTTCTGTCAGTCGTATAATCACTCCGTTGGGTTTCAAACAATAATACAATATGTTTCTCTTTTATAAATACTGCTTTCGTGTAAACTTTGTTGTTTGGATGACCCATATTTAGGTGACGTTCTTTTTCTTAAAGTTAAACAGGATTTTAAATTGGAATTTTAAAAGGAATTCAATGGAATATATATAAATATAAAATACATAAAATAAAAATAAAAAGTTACAATTTTTGCTGTTTTTATATTCTTTTATCCCAATTTTCTATGCAATCGGATTTAGGCCCAGCGAGAAAATCAGCCAAATCACGCAGGGCGACGAACGTGTTGAAGATGAGCAGGAAAAAAGTTACAAAGAAAAATAAACAAATACGAACCATCCAGTTTGAATTCCACTGAGCGATTAATTTTATTGTAGTTTTGCCTCAGACTTACTACCCTTCACGGGTGTTAGTCCAAAAATTTACCCACCCTGATTACCATACCAGAGACGAGAAGGCACAAGCTATTTTGATACACCTACTTCAAATCCAACATAGAGTAAAGTTTCAACGTGAAACTCGGATACTCGTCTCGTTATTTCCTTACCCCCCCCAAAACACATACGATCGATATCCATCATAAGGAAATTACGATTCGCGAACGTGAAGGAGATCTAACGGTCCACGCGCGAACCGACCTCCGATCGGGAGACAGTGTCCGCTGGCAAAAATACGTCGAACCCCCCGGATCCGTGGAACGTCGTGTTCGCAGGAAGTGACGACATATCCTCGGCATGTGCGTCTCAGAAACGTACGAGACCGTAAGTACATGCGTATGCACGAAACGGCAGCTGCCGGCCAAGTGGCATTCCCCCGTTCGTTTCGAACTTGCGATTCTCGTTGCGTGTGATCGTATGCAACCAGTGGGTAAGAAAGAGTCCCCGCATGTCTGCCTGGTCCCTCGCGTTGCTCTGAAGGAAGGAACGAGACGATCGAGCGAACGGTCTGCCACGGGCAGAGAGAGGAATAAGGCGGGGGGAGAGCCCGTGAAACGAAAGGAAACACGAGGCAGAAGAAGAAGAAACGTGCAAAAGAGGTGGAGGACGACGATGATGACGATGAAGGAGGGGAAGGTGAAGCAGAAGAAGAGAGAGAGAAGGCGAGAAGGTTAAACAGCATGAGAAAGGTGAAAAGAAGGTTAGCCAGGAGAGAAAAGAGATGTTGAAGAAAAAGGAGAGGCAAAGGGAAGGTTGAATTGAAGGCGAAAGATGGAAAAAAGTGAAAGAGAAGAGAGAAAAAGAGAAGTTGAAGAAGGAGAAAGACGAAGAAAAGGTGAAGCAGGAGTGACGAGGAGAAGGTGAAGCAGAAGGAGAAAGACGAAGAAAAGGCGATGAAGAAGGAAAGAAATAAAGAGAAGGTGAATAACGAGAGACGAAGAAAACGTTAAGTAGAAGAGAGACGAGGAAAGGGTGAAGTAGAAGGAGAAAAATGAAAAGAAGGTGAAGCATAAGAAGCAGAAAGATGAAGAGAAGGTGAAGGGGAGAGACGAAGAGAAGGCGAAGCACAAGAAGAAGAAAGACGATGAGAAGGTTAAGCAAAAGAAAGAGAGAGACGAAGAAAAGTTTAAGTAGGATAGAGATGAAAAGAAAGTGAAGAAGGAAAGAGACGAGAAGAAGGTTAAATAGAAAGAGAGGAGAAAGAGAAGGTGAAGAAGGAAAGAGTCGAAGAGAAGATTAAGCAGAATGAGAAGGACGAAGAGAAAGTGGACAGGGGGTGACGAAGAGAAGGCGAAGCACAAGAAGAAGAAAGACGATGAGAAGGTTAAGCAAAAGAAGGAGAGAAACGAAGAAAAGTTTAAATAGGAGAGAGATGAAAAGAAAGTGAAGAAGGAGAGAGACGAAGAGAAGGTAAAGCAGAAGAAGAAGGAGGGAGACGAAGTAAGAGGGGAAGAAGGTGGTCGCGCGGCATCGCCAGATGCGCGGCACATTTTAATTAACGTCCAGACATCCTCCGAGACGGGTGACCCCGAGCTCAGGGCCATCCGATGACCCTTTTCCCAGCCATCTCTCTCGCTCGAGTCCTGGGGAACGGATAACAGGAAGCGGCACTCCCCCTTCCCGCCTCGAGGAATAAGATTCGCCGGGCTGGCTTCTCGCGATAATGCCCGCTTGATAACTTTTAACGCGCCTCTTCCTGAACTCAAGTCTCGAATATCAAAACGGCGTTGCTATTTTTTTTCTTGCATTTATTTTTTGAAGAAACCCGTTTCGTTTTCCTTCTTTTCCCTTTTCTTCTTTTTACTTTCGACGGATCGCGTTCGAGCGAGACGATCGATGGTGTGGATGAATGGCCGGCTTTGTAATGGCTTTGGAAACTATCAGTTGTGAATTCTAGCAGCGTTCCGGGAATGTTGACAGTTGGCAAGTAGTTTTTTTTTTATATACTCCCTTTAATATTTGTGTCTATTTAAAAAATATTTACAAATATTTATATAACATGTTAATAGCGTTTGACTTCCGTTACTTTAAACGGTAAGTACTACAATTAACTTGGTGGCATATACTGGGTTGGAGGGAAAGTTCTGTCGTATTTTAAATAGGCAGGTAAATTTTCTTGTAAATAAAAAAAACATCTGGCTAGTGAGTCATTGGGAATTTTTTTGTTTTTTTACCTGCTGTATAATATAAAAGGAGTCCTTTTTTACCGTTCATCATTTACTTGTGACATTTAAAGTGAAAAACATGTCGGTAGATAAAGTGCATTTACGACACTGCATTTTGTATGAATTCCAAAAAGGAAGCAACGCATCGGTTGCATGTAAAAATTTATGTGCGGTATTTGGAAAAGATATTGTAAATGTTCGTACTTGTCAAAGATGGTTTAGCAAATTTCGTTCCGGGGATCTGAGCCTCCGAGAAAGTGATCGATCTGGACGACCATCCAAGATCGATAATGATGTTTTGCGATCCATGTTGGAAAATGATCCACATTTAACAAGTCGAGAAATTGCAGAAGAGTTTGGCATTCATCATACAACTGTTGGAGATCACATTAAATCTCTTGGGTTTGTGTTAAAGCAAAGTGTTTGGGTTCCACATGAATTAACGGAAACGGAAAATACGACAGAACTTTCCCTCCAACCCAATATTTAGTGATCCTGATTCTTATAAAATGAAAGTACAGTTACAATTAAGCTTAAACTTTATTGAAAATAGAGCAAAGTTTCGTTACATTTTGATCTGTAGTCTGTAAAGTATTAATTTTAACACTAGAATTACCGACGATTAAAGTATAATTATTTATCGCAAACGAGTAAACTTAAGAATTATACGAAAAAGTTAAGAAACATATGAAAAAAAGAATTTTGCTAAAATACTTTACGAAAAGTTATAATAAATTTTCAAAAATGCATCACGGTAAATTTGCTAAGCTTCTATGAAAAATTGCGAATTGATCATTTTGATCGGTCTGATAGGTCTAGCGTTAACAGACATTTAAAACGACCGGCTTTCAAACCGTTTTATTCGATCGATATTTTATACACTGCTGCAATTTTCTCCGGCATGAGAGATGCAATTTCAACCTGTCAGTAACTAAATGGTTTAACGCTTCGTTGCAACGGTACATTATGAATGGCTGCAATGTTAAACGTAATAAAGGGGCGTTCTGAAAACACTTTGTACAAGACCGAAGACATTATTCAACGGACCTCGTCTTTTCAACTGGTTCAATCTGAAATCTCGAAAAGGAGCATATCCTTTTAAGTTCTCAACATCGGCATCCGGTGCAAGATAGTGGGTGATCAAAATATTATGCACACTTCAAAAAAAAAACAAAGCACGATCTCGTATAACGTGCAATATAGTAACGTGTTAACCCCTTGACATACAATGACGAGTCTGACTCGTGATTCATTTTACGGGCCACTGTAGACTTTGACGAGTCAGACTCGTCAAGCGCTTTTTTCTGCGGACGCCGTACAGTATACAATTAGATTACATAGTTGCTTCACTCGTGCGTCGATTATTATTTTTTAATATTATTTAGATGTTCTTTATTAACATCAATCTGAATGAAAAATCCAAATTTCAAAATAAAATATACTCTTTCTCAGCCTTCACGTAACCGTTCAGTTGAGCGAAATTAAATGGTATTTTTCGGTCGCATCAAGTTCCATTTAATTCGTATGTCAAGGGGTTAAAGGACACTCATTCGTCAAATTTATCCTTATTTACACCAACCTTAAACCAACACTCACAAATTAAACAATAGCTATTTATTTCTTCCTGAAAAGTACTCTGATATATGTTGAGGAAAATGAATAATAAGTTTCCCCTACCTTCTTCCTAACGATAAATCAATTTCTTATAATCTCTTTTATAACGTCTGGCAAAAGAATCAACTTCTTAAATCGTAATCCTTATAACAGTATTAAATTTAAGAATGAAAAACATTGTTTATTGACACATATACAGGATTTACACGATAAAGTGTTACAAGCTATTATTTTCAAAATTTCTGGAGATATCGATTTGAAGTTTTTACGTATTAACACTATGCCGTCCGGCGACACCACAGTGGTGTTGTTCGCAAAGTATCGCTTGACGGCCGCCGACACCACAGTGGTGTTTCGCGTAAAGAAGTGGCCGGCGACAGCACATTAGTATTGTTTGCATTCCGTTGATGATCTGTGGGGTTTTGTTGCTAATTTACTTAAATGGAATAAGTTATATACGTCACCAGTTAGTATTCATTTCCGAAAGCAATAAACGAAAACGAAGAAGTTGCGTTGTATGTACCAAAAACAAGGGAACCAAATATGGAATACCTCCAGGAAAACAAAGACACATGAAATAACCCAAGACTTTTACCAACCAATGCCTACCAACAACATCAAAAGAAGAGATAGAATAACTATAACAAGACTTAGAACAGGACACTGCAAACTCACACATGAGTACCTTTTAAAAAAAAACAGAACAACCAATATGTAATTATTGTAACGAAATTATATCAACCGATCATCTACCATTTAAATGCAAAAGATACCACGCCGAGAGGCAAAAATACAAAATAACATTACCAGCGATCTTAACATCGCAGAAACATGTTGAAAATATCCTAAATTACCTAAAAGAAACAAACATCTATCACAAAACATAACCGTCTAGATCCAAAAGAACAGTGCCAAACTGTCGCTAATAACCTGAAGGTTGATGCGACATTAAACACGAATTAAAAAAATAAAAACAAGAAAAGATAAACAATAATCTCCGTTCAAACATGTTCCGTTTAAAACGCTTCAGTCGGATTTCAGAAAAAATATTTTGGATAATGTCTGATGATGTTTGAGCTGTGACGCTATAGATAAAAGAAACAACTGAATCTTTCTTCGTTTCATCAACTGAATTTGTTAAAAACGGAACGCGTTTGAACGGATAATATAAATTGCTTTTTATACGGGCGTCTTCCGTAACGATCTTTTTCGGTCTATGTCAAAACGAAACATCGTTCCTTAAATTATGCGGGTTAAAAGCTTACGAACGAAGTGTTGTTTCTGGTGGTTCACTAATTAAAACAGGAAAAAAAGTATCGTTTTAATTGGTGGCAGACGGAAACAGCGATTAGTTTTGTCGTTACGTTTAAACTGTGAATGAGTCTGTGCAGAGCCTTAAACATAATGAATGAGCCTTTCCAAGGAGAAACAATTCAATAATTAATAATTAACGAGCCACCAAGTGTTTCATACGATGCGATATTAATTAGTACATTAATTAATTAACACATTTATACTTCGCACACCGCGGTTTAATACTATTAACGATATTAATTAACTACGATATTACCCAACTTATTCAACAGACAATTCTATTTAATTATAAAAATTATCATTTCCGTGAAACAACTTCCGCTTATGATTATTTATTAAAACTTTTGCACGATGTACACCACACTTTAAGTATTTCGAAAAACAACATCGAACGGAATTTTAAAACGCAACGAAAAGCGTATAGTTTCGTGTTATTGCACAGAAAAATTTTAAAAACTAATTTAATGATAAAACGCACCACTCTTGTTCGATAAACACTGTCGCGAATAAAAACCAATTGGCAATGTTGCTCGTGAACGTTAAAAATGTCTAATCTTTAGAAATCAACTTTGCTTTCTGCTTTCGCGAACGCTACACCAACATAAGAAAAAGTTCGTCGATAAACAGCTCGTAAAACGGAGAAATACATTTTTCCTTTCACTTCCAACTAACGAAAAGTGTGTAAAACTACTGGCGCTGGTTTGAACGAGAAAAATGAAATTGCGAGAAAAACTAATTAATTCGAGAGATCACAACTGGTTAAGTATCGAGGAAGGAGTGATTAGATAATTGATAACACTAGATAATTGATAGGTTTTGGACTTCATAAGCAGAATTTGCGAAAACAATTACAGGCGCTCCTCGATTTTCGCACAATTTAAAAATTTCAACTTTTTAACACCTAGAATTACCAAAGCAGTCAAAATGACAAATTGGTGATTCATAAAGATCTTTATAAATTCACTGTGATAAAGCTTCAAAAACTGACTATGACTTTTTGCAGAAAGTGTAAATAAAGATTTGTGTTCTATGTATTCAATATCTTTTTATGTCATTTTCAATTCGATCTGTTCCATGCAAATAAGTACATTTTAACACTAGAACTACCAGAGCAATCAAAATGACCAATTACTGATTATTCATAGCACCCTTATAAATTCACTGAAGTAAAGCTTTCAAAATTTACTATGATGTTCTGCAGAAGGTATAAATAAAGATTTGTTTCCTATATATCCAATATCTTTTCATATAATTTTCAATTTGATTTCTTCCATGCAAATAAGTACACTATAATTGTCGGTAGTTGTAGTGTTAAGCCTCTGTGGTCGCCCAAGGACCGGCACCGGGCTCAACGTGTTAACCCCTTAACCTACAATGACGGGCCAAACGTAAATATTACGGGCATAGCCCGCGTACGATGATCGGATCAAATATAAATATTAGCGGCGGTGCCCTCCTAAAGTTATAAATATTTGTGAAACATTTGATAAGTAACTACAACCTGATGTAATAATTGTGGTAGATGCAGGTACTACAAAAAGTTTATTTATACAAAATTAATAATCTGCAATGATGTGATACAAGTCGTGCGAATGGCTCGAAGGCTGCGCGAGCTTGTTTATGTTTTCGGTCCAAAATTCTCGAACGTAAATCGTAGGTTAAGGGGTTAACACGTTGAACGTCAAGCGTAAATCGGTGGAGTTTCTCCCAAAACCTAAACCCGAGACTCGGAGTGTAAACAGCGCAATGTTATATTTACTTTATAATTTATTGTTACTTTATATCGTATATACTTATCATAATTGTGTTACAAATAAAATTAGTATAAATTACCTCCAAAATCTTGTTTTAATTAGAAAAGTGTCAACCGTTTACAAGAAACATAGCCGTCACCCAGATATGGGTGACGTGGCGTTCAACGTGTTAAGGAAAGTGTTGAAATCGCGGATCGTAGTGGTGCGCAAACCGGTGCGTCCGTCCCTGCGCCCGTAACGTGCACGTAGTTGCACGTTGGATTACGCTGGCGGACAAGTCATTCATAAAAATAACGCGGCCGACGCACGCAGCCTACTACTACTACGAGGCGCATTCAGCCGGGCCGAGCGTGTACTACGATGCAGCCACGCTGCTGCGAGGCATAGTACTATTGCACACGGACGTCGCGCGTGAAGAAAAACGCGAACACATTCACGTGGCCTGTTGCACGGGCCCAGGTGAGCGTAACGAGGCGGCAAAGGAGGGAAGACGAGAAAGTGGAGTCGGCGGCGGCGGCGGCGGCTTCGAATCGGAACGAGCTCCTCGTGGCAACGGCACCGCGATAACGATTCGCGGTACACATCGCGACGCTGCGTACGACGAATCGCGATATCGGCTGACGGAAGAACATCGAGCATGCACTTACGATGCATGGGTGTACACGGGTGTAGCTTTACGTACTTGGAAATTACACTTGAACTTTCTGTTTGTTTCTCTTTTTTTTTCAGGTTTAGAAGGGAGTAGATATTACGGAATTCGCTTGAAATTATGGATAAAAGATAGTAAAATATACAGTAAAGGTTTTTTAGTGTTGCATACTTGGAAGTTATATCTGAATCTTTCTCCTTTTATTTTTATTTTTATTTTTATTCTGAAGGTTTAGAAGGTAAGAGTAGATGTTGTGGAATTAGTTTGAAATTGTAGATAAAGGATAATAAAGTATACAGGTTTTTAGTTTTGTATACTTGGAAATTACACTTGAACTTCCTGTTTATTTCTTTTTTTTTCAGGTTTAGAAGGAAGGAGTAGATACTGCGGAATTCGCTTGAAATTATGGATAAAGGATTGTAAAATATACAATAAAGAGTTTTTAATTTTACATACTTGGAAGTTATATCTGAATCCTTCTTCTTTTCACTTTTATTTTTATTTTCGAGGTTCAGAAGGAAGTAGTAGATACTGTGAAATTAGTTTGAAATTGTGGATAAGGAATAGCAAGGTATAAAGGTTTTTTTAGTTTTGCATATTTGGTTAATTGTACTTGAATCTTTCTTTTTTATTTTTATTTTTATTCTGAAGGCTTAGAAGGGAGGAGAAGACAATGTGTAATTACTTTGAAATTGTAGATAAAAGATGATAAGATATGAAGGTTTTTTTAGTTCTGCATACTTGAAGATTGTACTTGAATTTTCTTTTTTTTTTTTAAGATTTAGAAGGGAAGGATAGATACTGTGGAATTGGTATGGAATTATGAATAAAAGATGATAATATGAGAAGAAATTTTGAATAGATTTTACTAAATTAAACAATTTGAGTTATTCAGGATACTGTAAAAAATTGTTGCAAAAAATTATATTGCAACGATCGAAAATCAACTTATATAATAATAAATAGAAATATCAGAAGCAATGATAAATTAATAAGAGTTTCTTAAAGCTTTTATTCTAAATTGACTTGTCCTTTTCCAACTCTCTAAGGATTCAACGTTTCGATATGTAAAACCATGTAGGTACTAATAAAAACTTTCTACAAAAATATAATTTTTTTTATTGGTTGCTTTCAGTACCTACAACATTTAATTTTTTAAATCATTCCAAGACAAAATTAACATACCACACTTCCAATTTTTGTAACAGTTCCTGATGAAACTTCTTCGGCAGATAATAATTTTCATAATTGCATCTTAAAATTTAATCGAAAATGATTGACATTAAATCGTAATTTAATAAAACGATCTCGATATCTCGTATACGCATTACATGGAATGGTCCAAATATACGGTTCGAAGAATGCATAAAAATTTGCATACAGTTCAAAAGTATTCGGCCATCTTGCGTTATCAATCGAATTCGTGTGAAATTACAGGTTCCCGGGTAAAACATCGAAGCAAAATTTATTTTTAACGAATATTTATTAGCTTATTTTGCCGTACGATGATCGTGTAATTTTTTAAATTGTTTACCCGAAAACCTATAATTCAAAACAAAATTCGCTTAAGTAGAAATACAAACACAAATTCCGACGGGACGATGAGCGGTAAGGAATAATTTAAAAGACAGTTATGAATTAAAGAATTGTGAATAAATAAAAATTAACAAATCTCTTTGTTCGCGTGAACAAATAAATAGACAAAGACAAATAAATGAACAAAAATTCTGTATAGAATTTCAATACACTTAAATTTGTAAATGTAAGAAATATCAAAATTGTTTGACTAACTTATTAGTTACTTACATTTACATTAAAATCGATTTATACAACGTGAAATATTCTACAATAACTCAGAAAATCGATGAAACGATTAGATGATTATTGAACCTCTGAGTCTAACTAATAAACAAACGATTTAGTCACCTCTCGAGTGCAAAGGGTTAATAGTCTTTCTAGTCCATTTGAGGAGGTTACCCGACAATTTTTGAAGTTAGTATCATTAGACAATTAATGGTGCACCTCCGAAGCGCAAAGGATTAATAAATTGCCGATAGCACATACACGCCGTTACTTGATTTTAACCCTTTGCACTCGAGAGGCGACTGTCGGTCGCCAAACGATAGTGTCGAAAACTTTCAGACTTTAGTTAGTTTGTTTATTGATCAGACCGAAAGTTAAACAGTTATACATGCAAATCTTAGTATATGACTTAACTAAACTAAATGAAGTTTAATATAAGCGAAACTTAGTAAATATTTTGCACTTGAAAATCTGTAAAGTTAAAATTGCTAGACGGCTAACTGTCACCTCTCGAGTGCAAAGGGTTAATTTGGGGGATTTTTATTCTCCCTATTAATTAAATTCCACGTGTAGAGTATGTTTATTTGTTGTACGGTACAAGGTTGATCTGGATTGTGTTATACTGATATGCTGAGATGCTGATATATTGCGACTGAGACTGCTATACTGATATACTGAGACTGCTGTACTGCGATTGATTATCACTATTCCTACCACGACCGGTCAAATGACCGTTTTTAAAATTGTGATTAGAATTTCATATATACAACATAATTGAATCGCCTTTAAACTTTAGACTTTTTCTCAAATATACGTATAATACATTTTTCAATATTCACTTCTTTTTTCATTGTTTACTTTTTGAGAAAAATTAGTCTGTCTTACGTGGGAATGTCGCGGTAGGAATAGGTACACGTGAAGTGTCGGTCGGAATAGTGTTATACTGTGTTGCGCCCAGGGAAGTTTGAGTTTTATATTCCCTGAACCCATCGAGAAGTGGAAAATATGGTGACATGGAAGGGACTCTTTGCGAGTGTTTTCCGGATTCTAATGAGGCTGCAATCAAACACCCGTGGTAATGACGATCGGCTGGCCGTTCGGGCCTAATGACGGGCCGATGTTCAGGCCCTGCTGTAAAGTGTTTGATGCAGCCCCTTAGAACACCCGCAGAGGTTCTATGTCACCAGACACGCTTAACTGATTGAACGATGAACACCAGGAAATGTACTCGCAACGGAATAAGGAAATATTTACGAAGTTGCGATACGACCGTGAACTTACACCGCGGGCTGCAATAAAAATCACGATTTCATAACACTGATACGTTCGCTGGCCGCGGGGAAAAATTAACCCAGGAAAAAGGGGAAAAATGTTGTACGTCGATAATCTTGTAAATAAACAATCATCGATACGGAAAGGAGTCGTGGTAGTTATCGAAAAACGATAAGCGCACCGACGAGTTACTCGACGATCCTGCGAAACGGATAAGATAAACCGTTTAAACGTTGAAATCCCTGGAAAACGCACGTTTCTTCTATTTAACGAACACAACACGCGCGTGTTCGTTTTATCTGCGATATCGATCGAACCGTGCCATTTCCGGAAATCCTTAAAACATCGAAAGGTATAAATAAAGATTTGTCTTCTGCGTATTCAATATTTTTTTCATGCAATTTTCAATTTCATCTGTTGCATGCAAATAAATACAGATTTTTATTTATTGAAAAATATTAAAGAATCATTCGCTTTTAAAGTTGCTGTTGAAAATAAATATTTCACGTGACAATGATTTTTAACTACTAACAAATCATCACTGATTTAAAAGTATTTGACGCAAAAGAAGACCCGGCCACTGGGTACGGTTAGCAATAAAATATCTGGTCCGCAATGTGTTAATATATGAACATAAGAAATAGTAATACAAGAAATGTTCGTAAATCTAGTGTTAGAAATTGCGACTTCTAGTACGAAAGGGCTTTAACCCCTTGACTACGGCAGACTTTGGCACGCACTGGCCGTACGGTACGGTACGAACTCACTCGCTACGTCCACTGGGTACGGTGAAATTTACAGTAATTTATATTACATTAATAATTATTACAAAAATCTACATTACCATAAGACCAATTATAAAATTTTAAACTGGCGAAACAAGCGAAATTTGATTTGGACGCCAATAGGCGTCAACAGTATCGGGAAGTCAACATGTGTGGACACCAATAGGCGTCAACAGTAGTCAAAGGGTTAAGAAAATTCAATAAAATAATTGTTGAAAATTAACACTAACCATTGATTATTCGCAGAAATAGAAATTGTTTTACTTAAAAGTAACCGAAAATTATCCCCCAGTACCGATCAATTTTTAACTAATTTTTAAATTAGATTTTTAGATGTTAAATAGTTGTAATGTTAGAAAATGTTAGTTAAAGACATTTATACGTTAATACAGTTGTTCTGCAAACGCGAAATTATCGACATCGACAAATTGCTTCCGCGACTGACTTTACGAGAAAGTTGATCGTTGCATACTATCGAAAGGCTGCGTTCAAGATAATATGTATGTATACCCAGCATGTAATGTACCTTTTCGTGAGCGAAACTATTATTTCTTATACATAACAGTTACCTCGTGTAGAAATCAATAGAGATGTGCTTTATTTATTCGCTTTCAATGGGTAAAAGCTTTCGTGTTAAACGCGAGATAAGATACTTCAAATTTCAGCTGAAATTTGTGTCAGAATTATTTTTGTTAGAATAGCAATTTTTACAGATAAAAATGGCAAAATCGTGAAATATGATGTGTAATTTTAACTTTAATTGAAAAATGGCTGTTCTTAAAATATTTTTAACAATAATATTATATGTTCAATTTAACCTCATAAGAAATTTGTGTCAGAATTATTTTTGTTAGAATAGCAATTTTTACAGATAAAAATGGCAAAATCGTGAAATATGATGTGTAATTTTAACTTTAATTGAAAAATGGCTGTTCTTAAAATATTTTTAACAATAATATTATATGTTCAATTTAACCTCATAAGAAATTTGTGTCAGAATTATTTTTGTTACAATAGCAATTTTTACAGATAAAAATGGCAAAATCGTGAAATATGATGTGTAATTTTAATTTTAATTGAAAAATGGCTGTTCTCAAAATATTTTTAACGGTAATATTATATGTTCAATTTAACCTCATAAGAAAGTTGTTTTCTTTATTTTTCAATATAAACAATCGTGCAATAACTTGCCCGAAATATACTTTTAACTGTAGGTTTACGGAACCCGTCAATTTGACGAGTTTTGGACTGCCTGAGTAAAATTTGCAAAAATAATTACTATTGTCCCTAGCAATTTTTATTGAACTTTATTTGACGATACAAATATACCCAAATCTATTTTCCTCTCAGTTCTACAGTTTCAAATTCCTTAATATATGAATAATTGGATATGGATATCTATATAAATCTAGTGTTAATTACACTTAGCTACATTTGGCTTTATAACAAGAAGTTAATTATGATAATTATATCAGTTAGAGCGATTATATAGCAATTTTGTGTAAAATCAAAGTATAATAAAACAAATTTAAGGTTTCCATGAAAATCACTGTCCCCGTTAATATAGATTTCACGATTAATCACACAAACTTTAATAATTACTATTGTCCCTAGCAATTTTTATTGAACTTTATTTGACGATACAAATATACCCAAATCTATTTTCCTCTCAGTTCTACAGTTTCAAACTCCTTAATATATGCATAATTGGATATAAATATCTATATAAATCTAATGTTAATTACACTTAACTACATTTAGCTTTATAAAAAGAAGTTAATTATGATAATTATATCAGTTAGACCGATTATATAGCAATTTTGTCTAAAATTAAACCATAATGAAAATCACTGTCCCCGTTAATATAGATTTCACGATTAATCACACAAACTCTAATCCCTTTTTCCTCAACCTCTCAAGCATTTAAAAAATGAGAAAAACAAACATATTTTCCTGAAATCTTGCGGTGAGCTTAAGAAAGTAATTTATCGGCAAACCACGCAAATCAATTACCTCGACTATTAACGTCTCGTGAGCTAATATACGTTTCCCTTAACCCTTCCAGCCGGAACAGGCTATCAATCTCGACGCTTAAAGAAAACCAATACGACGGAAGAATTATGCTGGATTACCGTTGCTCGACGCGATCCCCGTCGACTGATTTTTATGCGAGTTTCCAGTCGAACTGCGTGCATTGGAAACAACGGAAGTCGAGAAATTCGGTGGAAACAACAATTGTTACGGGTGAATAAGAATAAACAACTTACTGTGTCTTATACTCGAAAACCAAACATATATAAATGAGTTTTAAACAGTATTATATTATAAAAGTACACTATATAATAAAATAATAAATAAATTCGTTTATTTTAAAATTTTGATTTCAATGACAGGCTTTTATTTAACTTTATGAGTACGTAGAGTATAATAGTATGTGTAAGGATTAATTGTCATATCGCAGTACTATTAGGTTGGAGGGGAAAGTTCTGTCGTATTTTAAATAGGCAGATAATTTTTCTTGTAAATAAAAAAAAACATCTGGCTAATGAGCCATTGGGAATTCTTTTTGTTATTTTACCTGCTGTATAATATAAAAGGAGTCCTTTTGTACCGTTCATCATTTACTTGTGATTCCACGTGAATTAACGGAAACGGAAAATACGACAGAACTTTCCCTCCAACCCAATACTTTAAGGAGGTGAAATCAACAAATAAAAGTTTCAATGCTTTTTTTCGGATTTTAAACATAATGTTTAATCCGTTATGAGAAAAGATCCCAGAAAAACTTATACCTGATTGGATTTCTCAAATATATTAATTTGTGCGTTGCAATTTGACTTCAATAAAGAGTTAATAACTTATACCACGCCACTTACTATTAACCCTGCAACGTTCCTCGAATTTTGTCCTAACCATTCGTTTTCGAATTTTATTGAAAAGAATTTCTAATTTGCAAAAAGCGGTTCTTCGACACAAAATTGAAACGACAGGGCAAGCTATTAATAACAGCTTTTTATTCTATAAAATTAATGCGACTTTTTGGTGAAATGGAAACACACATTGGACAAAAATGTCCGAAATACCGTAGCAAGGTTAAGTGCCGGATTTTCCCCGAGATAAAATAAGTGTGTCTACGTCAGAACTGCATTGTGGCGATAAAGGTTAAACAATTAAATAAATCAGTAACCGTTTCTCCCAAAAAATTCCCATTTCCCTTCCTCCACCCCTTCCTCGTTCCTTTCTTTCACCCCTTCCTTCATCCCTTCCCCACCCACCCCTCTTACCTTAATTTTTCTCTCCCCCTACCTGTCCTCCACCTCTTCATCCCCCCTACCCCCTTCACCCGTCAATCGCCCCCACTTCCCCTATAGCAATCTCACCCCTCCCCCCAACAAACCGAAAATTTCGGATTGACACAGTTAAGGAGACCCGCTCGGAATTCCGTCAGAGCCGGCTTGAGGCCAATAACGGGGAAAAGCAAATCGGTATCTCGCCTCTCTCTCGGCCGGTGAGAATGAAGGTGTGCGTGAACGGTGTGTGCAGCCCGGTATGGAAGGGAGGTCTTTCGATCGGGACAGAAAAATCCGGCATTCCAGCGCGGCTGCTCGCGAAACGCCGACCAGCGATCCGTGGACGAGCGGCGTTAGCCGAGCGCCGTTACTTAACGACCGTGTCTATTTCAGGGAAAGTTCAGCCGGACGTTTTGCCCCAGAACGAACCACAGGAGCCTCTCTTCGACGATCCCCCCCTCCCTCTCCCTATCTTTCATTCTGTTCCTCTCTCTCCTCATTTTTTCTCTCGCTCTTTCTCTCCCTCTCCCGCCACCCTATCTTTCATTTTCTTCCTCTCTCTCTTTTCTCTTCTCTCTCCTCATTCTTTCTCTCTCTCTTTCTCTTCCTCTCCCTCTCCCTCTCCCTATCTTTCACTTTCTTCCTCTCTCTCTTCATTCTTTCTCTCCCTATCTTTCATTCTTCTCCTCTTTCTCTTTTCTCCTCTCTCTCTCCTCATTATTTCTCTCCTCCATCTCCCTATCTTTCATTTCTCTCCCTCTCCCTCTCACTATCTTTCATTCTCTTGCCCTCTCTCATTTCTCCTCTCTCTCTTCATTCTTTCTCTCCCTCTCCCTATCTTTCATTTTCTTCCTTTCTCTCATTTCTCCTCTCTCTCTTATTCTTTCTCTCCCTCTCCCTATCTTTCATTCTCTCTTTTTCTCTCTCTCTGCTTGAGGATGAACGAATAAAAAGGGGCGAAAGGAAGCAGCTCGCCGTTTCTCCACGATGATACAGTACGCGACAAAATGATAGCACACCGTAGGATTTCTGGTGTTTCTCGAATCCGACGTAACGTATGCAAATTTTCCATATACATCCACGCGTTGTATGGAGCTAGAAAGTTGGCGAGCCTAAGGAAGGGCCTTTATAGACCCGACTTTCTCGACACAATTATAAGAGCAAGGCACGTATACTTTTGTTATTAACCGAAACAAACAGAAATTGACGAATCGGATCGTATCACCGTATAAAATTTTAATGTTTTGAAGAAGTATATCTGTAATTAGCTACTGAAATTATTCCACAATAGAATCGATCAATGCTGTAACCCATTTATGGAGAACTCTTTTTCTTTTTTTATCGCATCTACATTTGGGTCATTAGCGACAGTTCAGATATTATCTAATAATTTTGTGTCTTTGACGAATTTCAGGCTGTTTCTGATGTGTTGTATCATTCAGATGTTAAATAAAATAATAAATAATTTGCCTGTTTTGTTTTACGCTCGAATACACATTTTCCGACGCCATTACACGGTATTAGAATTAAAATATATTCTGAACTAATAATATTTTACTTCGATACAATACATTTTATACTAAATAAATAATTGCTTTGATCAGTGCATCGAAAAGTTATTCATACGTCCTTTTCGCTAACTTATCGAAGAATTAATCACTTTAAATTATGTGCCCGTCGAAACCATCATCAAACTTTTATCTGAAACACTTTACAGTTTTATCAACAGTTTCGGAGATATTCCACAGACTGGATTTAAATAGGTTACCCTATACACGTATACATGTGAAGAGAAAGTAAATCATAAAAAGTTATTTTTAAGCATTAAAACGAAGTTTCCCAACTGTACATGTGTATTGGAAAGCTTGCATCTACTTTGGAATATTTTATCAAATAAATCTTAAGAAACAGACTTAACTTAAATTATTATTTATAACCAAAAAAAAAAAAAAAATAAGAAACTATGATAAAGCATAATATTAACTCCGTTATTATAAATTTTTTGAATGGGAAAACGGAAGTAAATAATTATGCAACGTGTTAAGAAAAGCACTTTTTGCCACAGGCTTTTTCTAAGTTTCTGCATCGCTTTCCAATTTCGAGTAAACAAAGTGAATAAACGAATAATTCAACATGACTGAGCATGTAGTTCAATGTACACTTGCCAAGCAATAAACATGTTCTTATCGAACAAATATTTTTTTTCTATTCCACTGATAATCGAAACGTTAACATTATTTACGACTGGGGAAACATTTTTTATATAATAGCACCACCAGCAAATTATATAACGTTTCGTAACATTCTATTTTCAATACAGAAGTCAGATTCAATAAAAAATTCGAAACAATTGATATTTTCGATTTCGCATTTTCACGAAATAATTGGATACGTATTTAACTGAATTTTGACTCGCTCGACACTTAAAACGATAACAGTTAACGATAACAAATTAATACCCAACAGTATAAAAAAAATTTATTATTTAGTAACAGCGTATGATACATATTGCGCTTAAAATAGGTATTTTTAATATATTATTTAATATATTTAATACATTTTTCATGTCCTTTGTTTTTTCCATACTCAAAGGCGTATAAAAATATAAAATTTTGTAATAATCGAAAAAGATGGAAATAAGAAGGCACGAAATCTGGCGAATATTTGCCAGCGAACTGTTGTCGCGTTAACAAAGACACATTGAGGCCGCACATTGTCCTGATGAAACACGATGCCCTTCCGATTCGCTATTTCTGGACTAGCTTCAACCCTTTGCACTCGAAAGGTGACTGTTAGCCGTCTAACAATATTAATTTCAAAGATTTACAAGGGCAAAATAATTACTAAGATTCACTTATATTAAACTTCATTTAGTTTAGTTAAGTCGTATACTAAAATTTACATATATTACTATTTAACTTCCGGATCTGATTAATAAACAAACGAAGTAAAGTCTGAAAATTTATGAAACTATCACTTGGCGACTAACAGGCACCTCTCGAGCGCAAAGGGTTAAATCTAGTCAACCTCTCAAAGGATGTGAATTTTTAAAAATTTGTAAAAAATCCTTACAACCCTACTTTAACACTATTCCTACCGACGCTTCACATATACCTATATCTACCCCGACATTCCTATGTAAGACAGGCTACAAATTTTTCTCAGAAAATAAACAATGAAAAAAGAAGTTAATATTGAAAAATGTATTATAAATATATTTGAGGAAATGTCTAAAATTTAAAGGCGATTCAATTGCATTGTATATCTGAAATTCTAATCGAAATTTTAAAAACGGTCATTTGACCAGTCGTAGTAGGAATAGTGTTAAACCTAGGCGTTTCAAATGATCATGAACGGTCGAATTCGATAAATTTAATCTCTTAGTGATCTTACTGAGTGAACATCGATAAAAAGACAGTCAGTCCAAGATAAAATAACAGCAATCATAGTTTAATATCGTAGTTTTAAGGACTAAAAAAGTGAAAGTGTGGGTCGATCAAACGCGGGGTGGAAAAAGGGAAAGGCCTATGAGGGTTTCCTCGAAAGAGGAAAGGGACCATCGTTGAATAGAAAACTGAGTTGTGTTAGCGATCTTACTGAGTTCTTATTCACCGATTTGCATCAATGAATACCTTTATTGTGTCTTCACTGGCCTCAACTGGCCTTTCAGAATGTGGTGCATCTTCAACATCAAAAATTGCCGGATCGAAATTTTGTAAACCAGTTTTGGCACTGGGGTTCTGTCAACACATCTTCTCCATACACAACGGATAATTTTTTCCTTGCTTAAACAGCATTTTTACCTTTTCGATGGTAGAAAAGTAAAAAAATACCGAAATTGTTGCTTTTTACTTTCCACATTTGATAGGGCACCAAGCAAAAACTTCTGGGTAGAATCAATTGAAACTTTTCACAAGCAAGCCTTGCTATATATGCTGTCAAATATATATAATGACCATGCAGCTTAAGTGTGAAGTTGACGATGAAAAAATACAATTAACCCCTGTGTTAAAAAAAAACGAAATTACTTTCCGAACAACCCAATAAAATAATTGTAAAACAATATTCGCACACCAATACTGTTTCAATTTTCACACTTTCTACCACACAAAAATGGTCCAAATGGTCGAAGCATATTTTTTTTCAACAAATTTGCTTATAAACCTACTATTTAATTATTTTTTCCGACAAATACTTACTCTTTCTGTCGTATGAACTTTTAAGATTAATCGATACAATTTATGGTTAACCATTATACTTGGACGGAATGAAGAACGTAACAAGAAAAGGTACTTAGATCAATATCTTCGATCAGTGTAAATATACAATCGATATGGAGATTACGTTAAAACCGTATAGTTGGATTAAGAATGAAAATTTTCATTTCGCAAGCGCGATTTCTATGCCACTCGAACACTTTTATAATCAGTTATATCCAATTCAATCACCTATTTTACCTACTTCTCGTACATTCCACCACTCCTTGCTCCATACCTGATACTTATTTTTAACACCTTGCTTGGAATACCCGTTTCATTATCATCTGATACACGTTACAAGCGCAAATCGTTGCCCTTTCTACGTCTCGCGAATCATAAAACAGGAATCTATTGTGAAACGAATAAACTCTTATAATATTCTTTACAGTATTTCTTATAATATTTCTTATCATAATTATTCTTATATTCTCAGTTTATTTGAACTTTCGATAAACACCTGTACTGTATACCGATGTAATTAACAAAAGTAATAAAAAATAATGCAAAAAGAAAAACAGCCAATAATATAAGAGAGGCCCATAGAGAGTTAACACTAGAATCACCAGACCAGTCAAAATGACCAATTGGTGATTACTCATAGCAGCCTTATAAATTCACAGTTGTAAAACTTCTAAAATTTACTATGATTTTCTACAAAAGATATGAATAAAGATTTGTTTTCTATGCATTCGGTATTTCTTCATGTAATTTTCAATTTCATCTCTTCCATGTAAATAAGTACACTTAGTATACTATTGTATACACTATAATATACTCCTATACAAAGTTAACATTGATCACCATCGTATTATTTACTTATTTGTTTATGTATTTAACCGGCAATGCCCAATTTTTATACAGATTATATAGAAATGCAAGCAAGACGATTAGTAAATCAAATCCCTAGCAAAACACCGATTTTAACACTAGAACTACCAAACCAGTCAAAATGACCAATTGGTGTTTACTCGTAGGAACATTATAAATTCAATGTGGTAAAGTTGCCAAAATTTACTATGATTTTCTACAAAAGATATGAATAAAGATTTGTTTTCTATGCATTCGGTATTTCTTCATGTAATTTCCAATTTCATCTCTTCCATGTAAATAAGTACACTTAGTATACTATTGTATACACTATAATACTCCTATACAAAGTTAACATTGATCACCATCGTATTATTTACTTATTTGTTTATTTATTTAACCGGAAATGACCAATTTTTATACAGATTATATAGAAATGCCAGAAAAACGATTAGTAAATCAAATCCCTAGCAAAACACCGATTTTAACACTAGAACTACCAAACCAGTCAAAATGACTAGTTGGTGTTTACTCTTAGGAACATTATAAATTCAATGTGGTAAAACTGCTAAAATTTATTATGATTTTCTACAAAAGATATGAATAAAGATTTGTTTTCTATACATTCGGTATTTCTTCATGTAATTTTCAATTTCATCTCTTCCATGTAAATAAGTACACTGTAATTGTCGGTAGTTCTAGTGTTAATGTAGAAAAAAAAAATTTCTTCGATACGCGACAACACACGGTCTCGCGATCAGAGCCATAAAATCGCGTAGAAACGGCGATCAATGAAAATCGCCACGGAACTGTCCGAGGCTGGCAACGATAGCGCGGTCGAAACGAGGAGCGTAACGATTATTACTCTATTTTTCACTTGCTCCCGAGACCAAGTCGAGAGAGCCCAGCCGTGTTACTCAACGACCCCTTAAGGGAAAGTCCCGATTTGCCCCAGTTTCTCGCTCTTACTCCCCGGCAGAAAGAAATTCTTTGGCAAACGGCTGTTGTACGCCGTGCGGCTGCAATACGCAAGGCCGATGGATCAACTTCCGATTTCGAAACCGCGGCACGAAACAGCGCAATGGTATCTGGATTACGACGGTTTCTAGCGTTCGAGCTATTCGTGTCAATGAATTCCGCAAATTTTAACCCCATGACAGCCGCCGCCACCAGCACGGCGAGGTTACGCAACCACGTTTGACATCCGAATTTGTAGTTTTTAAGGATTTGATACCTCGCATGAAGTAAACCATAACCTTTAAACCAACGAAATTTTAACACAACTTAAAAATTCTAGTACCACTTAATTCCAGTATCTTACGTTTCCAAATTTTCGCTAATAATTTTAATTGGCAGTTAAGAATTGTCTTTGTTTTTATTTTTATTTAGGCATTTGAAACCAAAATTTTAACACAACTTAAAAATTCTAGTACCATTTAATTCCAGTGTCTTACGTTTCCAAAATTTTCGCTAATAATTTTAACCGGCAGTTAAGAATTGTCTTTGTTTTTATTTTTATTTAGGCATTTGAAACCAAAATTTTAACACAAGTAAATTCTAGTACCATTTAATTCCAGTGTCTTACGTTTCCAAAATTTTCGCTAATAATTTTAATCGAGAGTTAAAAATTGTCTTTATATTTATTTATTTATTTATTTATTTATTTTATTTAGGCATTTGAAACCAAAATTTTAACACAAGTAAATTGTAGTACCATTTAATTCCAGTGTCTTACGTTTCCAAAATTTTCGCTAATTATTTTAATCGGGAGTTAAAAATTGTCTTTATATTTATTTATTTATTTATTTTATTTAGGCATTTGAAACCAAAATTCTAACACAAGTAAATTCTAGTACCACTTAATTCCAGTGTTTTACGTTTCCAAATTTTCGCTAATAATTTTAACCGGCAGTTAAGAATTGTCTTTGTTTTTATTTTTTATTTAGGCATTTGAAACCTCACATGAAGTTCATTTCTGCTAAATAATTGTATAGGAGAAATAAATGTCATAGTTAAAAATGGATAGACAAATCAAATAGAAAGGTTAATCCATTAAGGTAACCTAATTTTCGGACAGGAGATTTAACAAATCGATAATTACTAATTTTTATGAAATTTTGGATAGAAATTTACGATAATAGTGGTTGAAAAGGTACTCTTTTAACGTTCTGTATTGTACCTTTAATTTCTCATTTTACCAATAAATTTCTGTAGTCTGACTGTTATTAAATATATGTATTTTCAATACATGTGCTATAATTTTATTTTTCTTATGTTTCACACCAATTCTATTCACTCGTTACCGTCTTATCTGACTACATAAGACACCCTGTATATTTTCGAACGTAATTTTCAATTCTGGAAAAAACGATCTGTTTCGTTCACCTTTTAAAATCTTTTGCCAGCAAACTACGTGCTTCAAGCAATTTCTGCGCCAGACAGACACCGTGGCAGGTCGGAAAAATTGATTCCAAGAAAACTATTCACCTATCCAGCAATTTTTCTCCTAGGTATATTACAAACAGTTCCAAGGAACCGATGCAATAAACTCCACGCAGAAGTATTGCTTCTAGACTCTGTTATTTTATGCAAAAACCTTGATCGCAAACGTTAGCCACTTCTCAAGCTTTACAAATCACTAAAATTAAACCGAAGATACACGCGATACTGTCTGTAGCGTCAGCACACGCAATAAATCTATTACGTTCATCGTCTTCGGCTATCTTGAACAAAGATATATTCAAATGAGAAAGAAAAAAAAAAGGAGATACACGAAAATTGAGAGGGTAAAGACGAACAAATTCAAAGATCTTTTGGCGCGTTAAACTGACAACGTCAAAAATTGAAAATTAAAGGAACCTCTAAACGATTCGATAAATAACAAATAATTTTTACAGTTTGTAAGTTAAGACATTTCGGAAACTAGTCAAAATTATCAAACATTTTTCTGTTCAATTTTAAATCATATTTATGTATCCTTATTTTAACATATAAGAAAGTACAATATATTTAATAAAATATTTGCATATGTTTAATAAAGCTTGTTTTATTTATACTATTTCAAATTTATGAACAACGCTGTATTCTTTATATTTTTTTCTTTTTTTCTTAAACTGCGTTTCCAAAGCTTAAACTATTGAAGCTAGGAACATGAAATTTGGACAGTGGGTTCCTTTTATAACGTAGGCACCCATTAAGGAAGGATTTTTTGATACTCCACCCTTAAAAGGATTGAATAGGGGTTAAAAGGTTATTTGAATGTTCGCTAATTTTAAAGCAACCACTATGAAAACTGGTATTCAGCTTTTTGGTTAGAAATAAAGAAACACGTGTTGCAACGTTTTTGGAAAATGAACCCCCAAGGGAATAAAATAAGGGATGAAAGTTTGTTTAAAAATCCGCCAATTTTGAAGCAAGCACTATAAAGAAATAAACGCGGGCAACAGCTAGTATCTTAAAAGTATAATTAGATAAAGGTGTAATTAAAAGTATAATAGTATAATTATTAAAAGTATAATTAAAGGAACAAAATTTAAAGAGATTCGATTCAACTTCTAAATATTACAACAAGCAATGTATTTTCAGCGTTTCATATATTTCAGCAATTAACTGCAGTCTGTAACATACTGCAATTTTGTATTCCTCGCAAACGTATAAAAATTCGATCTAATAATTTCACAATCACCAAACCTAACTCGAACTAATCTTCAAAAAAACAGAAAAAGAAACAAAACCTTCTAAGAAGCTTAGAGGTTAGTTCTGCGGTTCTGATATCTCTATTTGGGATACGAAGCGAAGTATAATATTAATGATAACGCGGCCGATTACTTTGGTGTGTCCAAGAGGGCGATTAACCAAACAGCGAAGTGCCGGGAGGCCCGATAAACTTTATCACTTATCGTGGAACGTAAGTGATGTGTTATGGGAAGGTGGTACACTTGTTTTTAACTCGCATACACGGCCTTCGACTCGCAAGTCGATACAAATTTCTTCCCTTTGAAATGCAAAAGATTTGGTATCATCAGGGGAACGATCAATAATAATAATGATTTATTCATTTATTAACCCTTTGCGCTCGAGAGGTGACTGTT
>JAOPTO010002298.1:202427-225350 GCA_033822845.1 Tetrapedia diversipes
CAAATTTTCAAACTTTAGTTAGTTTGTTTATTACTCAGGCTTGGAGGTTAAATAGTCACATATGTAAATTTTAGTATATCACTTAACTAAACTAAGTGACGTTTAATATAGGGGAATCTTAGTAAATATTTCTAATTTGAAAATTTTTGAAGTTAGTATCATTAGAAAACTAACAGTCGCCTCTCGAGTGCAAAGGGTTAAAATTATGATAAAATAGAAGATGGCTGTGGCATCCTCGAGATCCTCCCCTATTGGATAAACGTGTATTTACCCTTTGCAACTGACAGGTAACTGTTAGTCACCAAATGATAGTTACGCAAATTTTCAAGCTTTAGTTAGTTTATTTATTAATCAGTCTCAGAGGTTAAGCAGTTATATACGTCAATTTTAGTATATCACTTAAGTAAAGTGGATGATGTATAATATAGAAGTATCATAGTAAATATTTCGAATTTAAAAATTTTTAAAGTTAGTATCATTAGGCGACTATCAGTTACCTCTCGAGTGCAAAGGGTTAACAATCTTTTCACAGCATTCCTGCCAACAGTTTTCCCGCGTAAAATCCCCACAACGATCAGAACCGTGCAACCTTGTCGTTTCAGATAAAATGACTGAAATTATCGACGGAAAGGCTAAACGAGCGGACAATCAGCGTTTCACGCGTTCTGACGGTTTAACCTCCCGACGAATGAGAACTCAATGGACGAGTTATCTCCGGTCGGGCAGAGCATGTTAACAGTGCAACCCAGCTTAATGGTCGAACCGATAAGCTTTTATCGTTTATCAAGTAGCACAATGTTATGAAACCCGAAACGATCGCCTCGAGTTGCCTTGTAAACGATCGGCCAACGTACTCAATCCTCCCTCTTGACGACGTTAAACGAGAGGGGATCGAAGGAAGCGCAATTATTTACTGTTGGTGCACATCAAGAAACGGACAATTTTTGAACAGGTGTCGGTGAAAAGATCGGATAAAGATGCTGCTCTAAAAAAGGGGTAATAAAATGACCCTTCTGTTCTTTGCTAATCCTTGCTTACCGTTTCCCCGCCAAGTTGTAAACTGTTGGAAATTGAACATAGAAATACTAGGAAGCAAAAATTAACGATAAACCAGCTTTCTCTTAACGTACTTTCTCAAGGGCTTCTTCCAAGAAGCTAAATTGAATCAAAACTGCAATACAATGTATGGACCCATATGCGGTAAAGGGTTAAATGAATAAAAAAATATGATACTTCATGCCATCTATACTATTATATCTACAATTTAACAACATTACAAATTAATATGAAGCAACGAAATAAATAATATTATTCTAACAACTAAGGATGATCGTGTAGCGTTTCAAACCTTCAAGATATCGCTACTGTCCAGTTTTAACACTATTCCTACCGACACTTCACGTATACCTATTCCTATCGCGAAATTCCCACGTAAGACAGATTACAAATTTTTCTCAGAAACTAAATAATGAAAAATGAAGTGAATATTGAAAAATGTATTATACGTATATTTGAGGAACAGTCTAAAATTTAAAGGCGGGGTTCGATTACGTTGTATATGGGAAATTCTAATCGAAATTTTAAAAACGTTCATTTGACCGGTCGTGGTAGGAATAGTGTTAAGGAAACTCCCTCTAATTGGTTAGAACGTGATAAAATTCATGGTCCACTTACCATGTCGCATCGAAGCCATAATATAATGGAGTTGCGATGTCTCAGAGGACCACCTAATCCGCAACCACCGGCTAACCGTTGAGTCTTCAACAGCTCCGAGTGTTTCACGCCATGTTGCTTAAACACCTCCAAGGATCTGTAACAGAAAAAACAAATTTTATCTTTAACACGTTCCGTGCCAAACCGTTTTTGCCCGGCATGATCTCCAGGCCATTTGATATTTTGACTAAATTAAACGTAATTATTAATTATTGTATATACAACAATTAACCCTTTGACTGCCACGCCGAAACCACATGTTTCGCTTAGGGCGCCACGGGAGTAAATCGCCAGATGCAATATTTCATAGAAATTAATCTTTTATTTTCGATGTTCTAATAAAAATGTTTAATTGCTCAATGGTGTATTTCTTATTTCAAAGTATCCTCTAATTAGTGGTAATATTCAAAATGCAATAACTGTTATAGAGATTAATCTTTTATTTTCGATGTTCTAATAAGAATTGTTAATTGTTCAACGGGGCACTTTTTACTTCAAAGTGTCCTGTAATTAGTGGCAACGTTCAAAATGCGCTAATTGTCAATTTTTATTCAACTCTTACAATTGTAAATAGTTAACCCTTTGACTGCCAGGCCGAAATCACATATTTCGTTCAGGACGCCACAGGAGTAAATCGCTAGGTGCAATATTTTATAGAAATTAATCCTTTATTTTCGATGTCCTAATGAAAATGTTTAACTGTTCAATGGGGCACTTTGTATTTCGAAGTATCCTCTAATTAGCGATAATGTTTGAAATGCACTAACTGTTATAGAAATTAATCCTTTATTTTTGATGTTCTAATAAAAATTTTTAATTGCTCAATGGTGCATTTCTTGCTTCAAAGTATCTTCTAATTAGTGGTAATGTTCAACATGCACTAACTGTTATAGAGATTAATCTTTTATTTTTGATGTTCTAATAAAAATTTTTAATTGCTCAATGGTACACTTTGTATGTCAAAGTATCGTCTAATTAGCAATAATGTTTGAAATGCACTAACTGTCATAGAAATTAATCCTTTATTTTCGATGTTCTAATAAAAATTTTTAATTGATCAATGGTGCATTTCTTACTTCAAAGTATCTTCTAATTAGTGGTAATGTTCAAAATGCACTAACTGTTATAGAGATTAATCTTTTATTTTTGATATTCTAATAAAAAATTTTCATTGTTCAATGGGACACTTTGTATGTCAAAGTATCCTCTAATTAACGGTAATGTTCGAAATGCGCTAACCGTCAATTTTTATACAACTGTTACATTTAGAGCTTGGATCCTTTATCCATCTGTTGATAATAATTTGATCTCGGCCGAGAATTTTTATTACGTTCACATTTTAATAAACGCAGCTAAAGAAATAGAATTTATGTCGCGGTTCGTTCCGCCCTTCGAACACTATACAGCACGCGCTCCACTTAAGATATTTTCTATACATTTGCATACCGCGTGGACTCTGCATTTTTTTTTTGCGAGTTCGAGTTTCTTACGAATGCATAAAAATCCGCAGCCTAGTTACATTCGTCACTTCATCTGTGCAAACGATTGACGCTGAAAAAAAAAACTAGCGGCATAAATGGCGACCTTAGACCTTAAAGAACGTCGGGATATATTTTTATTATTTTGTCGGAGATCGAAAGGATACCAGGTAAGCGTTTGAAATGGCTGGTGACATAGTTCACCGTGTATTCTGAGTGTTTTCGAACCGGGCATAATACAATGGACACGGTAAAAAATCTACGAATTTCATTTTCATCCAGGAATTTCCGTCTAAAAACGTGTTTTACAAAATTCTATTTTATTCACTTCTTTTTATGATCCCCCCTTTTTTTTATCAGACGCTATGAAACAGTTTAAATGCGAAGAACTGTAATAATTTCGAGGCTATAAAAGTTACAGTGAGTTTATTTTTGCTTCAACGATAAAGACGAAGGTCTTCGTAATCGGAGATGGAAAACTGTCATAAACAGATTAGGGCCATTTATACGTTTATGAGAAATTTTAACATGTAAGATAGTATAGAATGTACGTAAAATGCGAATGTGTATAAAAACAGATTACATGTTATAATATTTAAAAATCGAAATAAATTTCTTTTAGATTAGAGGGAAAGTTCTGTCGTATTTTAAATAGGCAGGTATTTTTTCTTGTAAATAAAAGAAACATCTGGCTAGTGAGTCATTGAGAATTTTTTTTGTTTTTTTTTTTATCTGCTGTATAATATAAAAGCAGTCCTTTTTTACCGTTCATCATTTGCTTGTGATATTTAAAGTGAAAAACATGTCGGTAGATAAAGTGCATTTACGACACTGTATTTTGTATGAATTCCAAAAAGGAAGCAACGCATCCTGGTTGCATGTAAAAATTTATGTGCGGTATTTGGAAAATATATTGTAAATGTTCGTGCTTGTCAAAGATGGTTTAGCAAATTTCGTTCCGGGGATCTGAGCCTCCAAGAAAATGATCGATCTGGACGACCATCCAAGATCGATAATGATGTTTTGCGATCCATGTTGGAAAATAATCGACATTTAACAAGTCGAGGAATTGCAGAAGAGTTTGGCATTCGTCATACAACTGTTGGAGATCACGTTAAATCTCTTGGGTTTGTGTTAAAGCAAAGTGTTTGGGTTCCACATGAATTAACGGAAACGGAAAATACGACAGAACTTTCCCTACAACCCAATATTTGGATTCCATTTCTAAAAATATACGTATAACGATAAAAAATGCATAGAACAAAAATACATAGAAGATTAGGTTTTTAAATAATGTTAATATGTCAGCTTGCTTGTGAAATCAAAGTTGAGCAAAACGTAATTTGATTAACGATTGATTGCTATGATTACTTTCAGTAATCAATTATGGTGATCGTCAAAATGTAGCTGTATATGTGCATGCCGGTTAATCGGGTATTCCGGATGATTGAAATCCTGTCGTATAATTTTACAGCAAGTCGCACTTAACGTGGACACATATTTATCACAGCGTAACGCGACACGATGCACATAACTGGACCTAATGGCGGCCGCCATTTTGAAATAGTGCTATATAAGGAATAGCGGAACCAAGGGACATCAACTGCCATAGTTCCGGAGTTTGATCGATTTCTTCCTTTTCTTGTCTCCGTTTCCTTCTAATTAACCCTTTCCTATCGCCAGCTGCCTTTTAGTCGCCAAACGGTATTAGCTTCGTGAATTTTTAGACACAAGCGATTTTTAAATACAAACAGCGATATTTTTGTAAATTTCAATATCATTCAACTAACGCTAAATCAAATAGATGGGTCGTTTGACCCCTTGTGAAATAAACGTTGATTTTTTGGAAAGAAATTCAGAATAAGGAAAAATGTTTCAGAATAAAGGCCGGCCAGTTTCTGATCACTGAATAGCCAAAAAAAAAATATTTAAAACATTATATATTTTCGTGAAATAGTGCATTTTATTTGCATATTCGTCGTATACAATTTAACGTTAAAAAAAAATCCACATCATCGTGGAGCAGCTACTCAAACGACAGACTCAGAAATCCGCGTTTTCGCGGGGCCGGCTGTCAATGTGTTAAAATAAGAATGTGTGATTTTCATTTTGGAGAAAGTTAAAATTACATCTTGAAATGAACGTTGCCGCCGAATTTGAATTGAAATTAATTAATCGAGAAACGAATCGCCGGCTGGTTCTTGAGTTTCGAAGTTTCGCGCGGTTACCTTGATACAATACTTTATAGTGTTTATTTTTATTCGGAACCTCTGAACACGTCGTAAAGTTTCGAACAAATTTTCTATTTAAAAATGTTATACAACGTCTATGATTTGCCACGCGGTACCAAAATGTACACATATATTTAAACTACACAATAGATGCAAGCACACATTTCACGTGTTTCACTGTCATAACAGTAGAACTCCTCGTAAATAATGTATTCTAAAAAAAATCGTAATCCAATATACACAGTTTATATTAGGTTGTTCGGAAAGTAATTTCGTTTTTTTTTTTTTTTTTTTATGAAAATAAAAGACGATTTTTTTATAGTGAATAAATATTTTATTGAATTATATATTGTCCATTTCGGTCCAATACCTTTTGCCATCTTTGTGGCAGTAGCATGGTTCCACGCTCATAAAATTTGACTATGAAAAAATACAATTAAGCATTTTGTTAGGAAACAACGAAATTACTTTCTGAACCACCCAATATTTATATTAATAAGTAAAAATGCTATATTCAATCCGAGAGAACACCTGTTTCCCTATCGGATGAAAATTATTATTTAGTTAAAAATTGCGTTTGAAATTACATTACAATTGTATGAATTTAAAAATTTTAATACATTACCTTTTTTTTTTAAGAAACAATGTCATTGAAGCATATGCAAATTTTAATTACACATAATAAGCGTATAAACGACCAGAATTTATTTATTTATTTATTATATTAATGACATGGATACCGCAATTAAATCTTTAATCAAAGGGCAGACTTTTTAAAATTGAAACAGTATAAATAGTAAAAAATAGTATAATCATAATTGAAATAGCCTACGAATAGTGAAATTGATACAACGCTATTCTTTCGTATTTTTTTCTCTTAATTAAAATAAAATCCATTATAGCTGTACAAAATTTAAAAGGCATTGACAAAAATGTTTATCGAGAGAATAATTAAACTGCAAGTCTTTAGTTAGACACGATTAAAAATACAACTTACCGTTTAATTCATTTACTGTAAATTAAATTAAGTACTTAATAAATTAACTGGTGATTTAACATATATACAGTAACAGAAAGAAATAAGATAAATACAAAATTATATTTATATCAACTTCTATTGTATTTATATTTGTATATATATTAACTATAAATATGTTCTTAAAAAACACCCAATACATAGATAAATGGTTCATCGAATGTTAATCGGTGAAACAGAACAAATATACAGATTATTATGCAAATTAGTGCTTATAAGAATGAGACATATTTATTTCAATCCCTAAGTAACGATGAACTATTTTAATTTGATATATTTTCTATACTACTGCAAACAGCGTACATTTCTTGCATTCTTTTAATCATTAATTTTTAATTTAATTTAATCATTAATTTCTATCAGAAATACCGTCATCCTGACTTATTACCGACATAGCTCTAATTTTCTTCTAAACTGTTTCCTACTTCGTAGCTGAATATTTCCAACGTGGCGTCAAGAAGCATTCCAATATTCTCGAAGACCGGGGGTCGCTTATTTTCGGAATTTACAGGCTGGCTCTGCACGTCCGTAATCGAGGTTTTTAACGTCTAAACATCCGGTACAGTAACCCGATAATTAACCCAGCGCCTTCGTCGAACAACGAGACGATCACTGGGTCAAAGCCAGCCGCGATACTGTGTATCACGTGCAACCGATATAAATTTCGGAGACGATATTCTGCGATCAGGCGACCCTCGCGCGATTTTTCGATTTTGTTCGATTAAATTGTTACTTATAGGAAGGTTTCGATTTGAGAACTTCCAAAAAATCGATTTTTGTTTTCATATTTTATACTCCTTTAAGGTTTGAAGAATATGTACAGTAATGGACAAAAGTTTAAGATGGCAGAACAATGTAAAACATAATTTTATGTTTTGTAAATGTTGTCTATATATTCAATTTTATTGTCATTATGGTAGAACACTGTTTATTGATTAGCATAGAACACAAATTTTATTTATGCTGTTATTTCTTTTTAATTAATTAATTTACAGTAGCAGACAAAAGCTTAAGATAAAAGAACAATGTAAAACATAATTTTATGGTTCGTAAATATTGTCTATATATTCATTTTTATTGTCATTATGGTAGAACACTGTTTATTGATTAGCACAGAATACAAATTTTATTTATACTGATATTTCTTATTAATTAATTTATTTATTTTAAATATTGTTCATATATTCATTTTTATCGTCATTATGGTAGAACACTATTTGTTAATGAGCATAGAATACAAATTTTAGTTATACTGTTACTTTTTATTAATTAATTTATTTATTTTCTCCGACCCTTTGGCCTTAAACTTTTGTCCACTACTGTACATAAGGTACAAATATTGCTTATCTATCCATTTTTATTGTCATTATGATAAAACACTATTTATTGATTAGCATAGAATAGAAATTTTATTTACACAGTTAATTCTTATTAATCAATTGATTTATTTTCTTTGATTCTTTAGTCTTCAACTTTTGTCCGCTACCGTAGTTAAAAGGAAATTCCAAATTCTAAAAATTAACAACGTTAGAGGCTTCTATGAGCTGGCCACCGTATAAATTTGTCTCTGACTGTGAGACGCGATAAAAAATTAAAAAAATGGGCTTTTTCATGCCTTCTAGACCGGAACCACCCCTTAATCTTAACAACAACAATAAAAATATTCCTCGTACATCTGAAAAGATAAAATATGCAGACTAACAATAGGTTTCTTATTTTTTGTTCTCAAGATTTGTACGATTTTTTTTTTCAGTCAGGAAGCGATGTGTCCGGGTGAAAAATGACCCGAAGACCGGCAGCACGGTACAATAAAGACAGACAATTTTTATGAATTTCTTCTTCCACGTTAAAAGCCCAAGGATAGTCCTTCCTTTGTACAGTAGGTTTACTGGTTCTCCACTAACATTTTTACGCAAGTACATTAAACAACGAGAAATATCTGCTGATATAGGTGTACGTACTAAAACAACTGTTTTTATTGTTCTGCGTACCGCAATGGGCTATATAATGCTATATAACCATGAATAAAAATTCATGGTGTCCTTCGTTGGAAAAAAGAACACTTTGAAAAATTAAAAATTTAGAACATACTTCTTGTAAGGCAGTAATAATTCGAGTAATAAAAGGAAAAAATTGAAAGGTAGAACTTGATTTCAACTTTAACTCAACCACGTTGCAGAGAAAGCAGCAAGCTTTCCCTAAAATGTATAAGACAAAACTAGGAAATATACTTCAATCGTTAAAATCTTTTAATAAGATAAACGTAAGTGAAAATAGAAATTGTAAAAAATTTCTTGCTACTATGTTACATAAATATGAAAATACACTTGTATTCAATTGATACATTTTGTGAATCTTTAATTATACATATTGAAACCTCCAATATTTCCAGTATCTTCCAAATAAAGTAAAAATTTTGCTCGAATAAATAAAACATATCGTTTTTAAAGTTACGTGTTTGATATAAAATAAAATAGAATATTTAGTACGTATTATTTCTGATAATATTTTACTCAACTCTATTTCGAAGTGACTATAAAAATTTCGCATTTATGTATCTCGACTAGGTTCAAGTCTACTGAAAAATATTCTTTTTTGAAAATAAAACTTGCGAGGTGTTCGAGTCATTAACCTGTTGCACGTTGAATTATTTTTTAATTTTGTTGCCAATGACTCCCTAGTATTTTAGGTGCTTTATTTGAAGTTTTACTTCAAAGGACAGTTCCTTAAGTGGTACTTATTTTTTTTATTAATTATTTATTTATTCATTTACTAGACGGGCATAGCCCTTTAATATATACAATATATATGTATAATAAAAGAACAGAGCTACATACAGGTAGCAATATATTATATTAAACATAGCTCTCAAGCTTTGTTGTAACTTATATCTGTTTAATTTCGTTGACTCTTTGGTCTTAAACTTTTGTCCCTTATTGTATTTAAAATGGCACTTTAAAAATGTCGAGTCACACTCGACACAGAAGTTACTGTGATAAAAACTAACGTCAAGTCATACTCGATAAAGGAGAGCAAAGGGTTAATCCAAATATTAACCAAGGGTTAACCCTTTGCACTGGGGAAACTACTTTCAATCAACATATTTATGGCAGAAGTTTCGAAATTCTCAATTGCAAATTAATCTAGTACCGTTGCTAACACCAGAATTTACTCAATTTTTATTCACAAGCACCACTTCCATTCGAAAATTTGTAAAACACAATTGAGATTCGTCTGTCGATCGCAAAGGATTAAAAATTGGATTGAAACCCACTCGATACACATCCAATGCCACCACTCACTTGGTTCATCGGCCGAATTATGAATTAGGTTGAGCCAATCAGCTGAACCTGAGTTCACGCGACGATTGCCCAGAGAATGTCAAAACGTGGACAGATACAGAGTCTCTTATTAAATCGTGACGAGGGTCAGTTAATTAGGATGGGACCGTTGTGAAATCATCCAACAGATACCGGTGCGATATCTGGCGACGTTATCGTTCATTCTCGAGACCCATCCCTCTATCTCACGACATTTCGATCCCTGCCTCTCCTTATCGACCTTCTCTCCTGTCCGACGATGCGTTACGTCTCATTCTTTTCGTGTGACACTATTGTCTCATTAACAGTGGCCAGTTCGAGGGACAAGACACAGCTACAACTAAAGCTGTTATAAGATACTTGTCTACCTGGGTTAACCCTAGATTCAGAAACATTCACATAAACACAAATACGTGAACACTTGTAACTTTTAACGCTATTCCTACCACGACCGGTCAAATGATTGTTCTTACAATTTCGATTAGAATTTCATATATACAACGTAATTGAATTGCCTTTAAACTTTAGACTTTTTCTCAAATATTCGTATGATACACGGGTAGACAAAAATTGTCCAGGTACCCAGAATTTTACCTTTATTACCATTTATCATGGTAGACTCTTTATGGAACAGCTTCCTGAAATGTCACCGTTCTAAACTCCTTTTCCTCTAAATTCACATGTTTCTTAAAACCTCTGGGTGGTTCTAAACTTTTATGCAGTAGTGTATTTGAAAATAGCGACCAAATACCATCAATACGTGTTTTTGACGTGTGCTGGACTCGTCAATAGCATAAATGGACCTTTGCTCGTGAAATACCTGGGTAGACAAAAATTGTCCAGGTACCCAGGTATTTCATAACATATATGAGATAATTGCAGCCATACGTTCGTTTGAAATTAATATTGCTAATTTTAACTTTATTACCATTTATCGTGGTATAGACTCTTTATGGAACAGCTTCCTGAAATGTCACCGTTCTAAACTCCTTTTCCTCTAAATTCACATGTTTCTTAAAACCTCTGGGTGGTTCCGAACTTTTATCCAATAGTATATTTGAAAATAGCGACCAAATACCATCAATACGTGTTTTTGACGTGTGCTCGACTCGTCAATAGCATAAATGGACCTTTGCTCGTGAAATACCTGGGTAGACAAAAATTGTCCAGGTACCCAGGTATTTCATAACATATATGAGATACATGAGGTAAAAGTGGACTTTCTCTTCGGAAAGACAAGCTGATTCAACGGAATCCTGATACAGTTCAATGATAAAATACACGGAAAGAAAGTGATTTTAAATGTACCGTTTTAAACAACAGATGCTTCATAGTTTAAGTGATATGACACTTTAAACGTTAAGCGAATATTTAGCAAATGAATTTACATTCAGCTTAACCGTACTGCGTTCCTCGAATTTTACTGCAATCAGTCGTTCTCTAGTTTCATTGAAAAGAAATCCAAATATCAGCAGAAAGATGTTAGGTACTCTAAAATAAAATTGAAAGAACAGAGCAAGCTGTTGGTAATAGCATATAATTCTTTATCTGTCGCTTACAATTATCGTATTACATCGATTATAAGACGCGGCCTAAACATTTCAAGCTAGAAATAAAAAAAGTACCTGAATTAAGTATTTTTATTATAAAGTGTAGAATAAACAAAAATATGTATAATTTAAAAAGTATAATCTAAAAAGTCTATAGTATAATCTATAGTATATGTATAGTATATAGTATATAATCTATAGTACATATAAAATCCATAGTATAATCTAAAAAGAACTAAAAAATATATCGCATCGTAAAAATGTGCGTTTTATATTCGATGTAATACGGTAATTCAATTTTTCCGTAAAATAGCAACAAATTAAGGACGAAAATGTCTGGAAAACAGCAGCAGAATTAACCCTTTGCACTCGGCTGTCCCTTCTCATGGGACATGGTAATCCTAACATATGATAGTTTCGCAAGTTTTCAAACTTTAATCAGTTTGTTTATTATTCAGACCCGAAGGTTAAATAGTCGTATATGTAAATTTTAATATACGACTTAACTAAACTAAATGAAGTTTAATATACGTGAATCATAGTTAATATTTCGAATTTGGACATTTTTGAAGCTAGTATCATTAGACGACTAACAGTCACCTCTCGAGTGCAAAGGGTTAAAATTATGATAAAATAAAAGATGGCTGTGGCATCCTCGAGATCCTCCCCTATGGGATAAACGCGTATTAACCCTTTGCAACTGAGAGGTGACTGTTAGCCGTCTAACAATATTAATTTCAAAGATATTCGAATGCAAAGTATTTACTAAGACTCACTTGTATTAAATTTCATTTAGTTCAGTTAAGTGATATACTAAAATTTACATATATGACTATTTTACCTCTAAGTCTGACTAATAAATAAGCTGACTAAAGTCTGAAAATTTGCGAAACTATCATTTGGTGACCAACAGTCACCTCTCGAGCGCAAAGGGTTAATATACGTGAATCATAGTAAATATTTCGAATTTGAAAATTTTTGAAGTTAGTATCATTAAACGACTAACGGTCACCTCTCGAGTGCAAAGGGTTAAATATACAACCATCTTTTCTTTTTTTTTTTACTTTTAATCTTGCATTTCAACTGATTTACTTCTTCGTAAGAAGCATCTGCAAGTTTATCGTTTTCTTTTCTTTCAGGTCTATTCACCAGAAAATTTATCGGATTATTTCATTTTCCACGCTGTATCCCACATGCGTATTAGATAAAGTACGAGGCTGAGTCGATTAACGATCATTACGAATGATACTCTTTCGTTCCCTTAAAAACGATAACGCTCGATAAGGGAACGATAAAAAAAAAAGGAAGATGTTTCGTGAATAAATAGAAAATAAATTATACAATTGATAATGAAAGATAAGCGGTCGGGAACAACGTCGACACAAAATTGTGTAAGAGTATTCCGAATACGTGGGAGATAACGTGTTATTATTTCACTTAATAATAATGCTACGTTTTTACTCATACAAGTAACTGCAATTGAGATAAGGTTGACATTTCTCGCACGTTTTACGAACCGCGTGTAACTTGAACAATATATAACAGACGCATTGCGTGTATGCAAATATAAGCTGTAGAATTTCGACATCAGTTGCAGCCTCCATTTAAACGATTACGTCACGTGGCGCACTTTTACAGATACTGTTTATGTAACAAAAGGTTCCAAAGGTTTATGTAACGAGAGAGGTATGCAAAAAAAAAAATTGCTAGGCTTTTAAATAACAAGCAAGCAAAAATGTTTAATTGTTGAATGGTGCATTTTTTACTTCGAAGTATCCTCTAATTAGCGGGTGATGTTCAAAACGCACTAACTGTCATAGAGATTAATCTCTTATTTTCGATGTTCTAATAAAACTGTTAATTGTTCAATGGTGCATTCTTTACTTCAAAATATCCTCTAATTAGCGGTAATGTTCAAAATGCACTAACTGTCATAGAGATTAATCTCTTATTTTCGATATTTTAATATAAATTTCTGATTGTTCAGTGGGGCTGTTTTTACTTCAAAGTATCCTCTAATTAGCGGTAATGTTCAAAATACACTAATTGTCATAGAGATTAATCTTTTATTTTGAATATTCTAATAAAAATTTTTAATTGCTCAATGGGACACTTTTTACTTCGAAGTATCCTCTAATTAGTGGCAATGGTTTAAAATGCACTAACTGTCATAGAGATTAATCTTTTATTTTCGGTGATCTAATAAAAATTGTTAATTGTTCAATGGGACACTTTTTACTTCAAAGTATCCTCTAACTAGCAGTAATATTCAGAATACACTAACTGTCAATTTTTATTCAATTCTTACAATTGTAAGTAATTGTAGTGCTCCGATCACCAATTACCATCATGGCGTTACAGGAGAAACCGTGATCTATATGACCAACGTGGCAGTCAAAGTTGTTAATCAATAAAATAATAATTATTCCTTGACCACCCTCAATGTTCTCAACCTCAAAAACGAGACACGATCGCAAACGGCGAACCGATGCAAACCCGCCATCTCGGAATCGCGACTCGCGTCTCGTACAATCGTGCATTGCAAAGGAAAAAGAGCGCAAAGAGCGGAAAAAAGACGAAAAAAAAAACAGTCAGTGGTAAAAGATAACGTCGAAGCAAATGCATCGACAGGCAGCGCTCGGTTGAATTCACCCGGTGATTCGTTACAGGGAAACTTTCCCCTACGCTCGCGGAAAGCGTAATGCGGCGAAAAATATGCAAGGAGAACGTGTGGTGGCAGATAACGCGAGATTAGAATTTTACGAGCAGGTTTCGGTGCGCGATAAAGGTCACTTTCTACTAGAGTAACACTTCAAGATAGTATACTCGTCTTTTATTAATTTCGAATTTTTATCTTTATCTTATTTTTATTTTTATTCAAAACATTGGGTTGTTCGGAAAGTAATTTCGTTCTTTCCTAACGCACGGCTTAACTGTATTTTTTCATAGTCAACTTCACACTTAAGCCGCATGGTGATTACTTTTTTTTTTGACAGCATATACAGCAAGGCTTGCTTGTGAAAAGTTTCGATTGATTCTACCCAGTACTTTTTGATTGGTGCCCTATCAAATATGGAAAGTAAAAAGCAACATTTTCGGTATTATTTCACTTTTCTACCATTTTTATGTTTACAAGAATGTATAAAAAGTGTTGTCGGAAAATCGATATTTTTTGAGTTACCCCCTCTACCAGACCTTAAATTTCAAAAAATATCGATTTTTCGAAAAATCTTTTTATACATTCTTGTAAACATAAAAATAGCATTCAACTTTTGTTTAAATTCTTTTTCAATATCTCTCACCGTTCTCGAGATATTCGAGAAGAAAGATAATTTTCCATTCTCTTTAAGGGGTGAAATCGCCCCTTGAAAATGATATTGGGCATGAACAAAAAATAGGTATGTATTATGGATGATTTACTGTACCTGTACACCAAGTTTCATATTTTTTTGAATTTCCGGGTTCGCAAACTTCCCTTGTAAGTCATCTCTTATCGCGTACAGCTCGCGGAGAAAGAGCACCGAGTAGCTGGAGTTTCTTCCGCGGGTGGTTGGTCCCTCCACGTGGCAATGGCAGAAATGGTACCTGGCTTGGCCAAGGTTGTGCCAAAGACGGAAGAGGGCGAGCGCCGCGGGCGTAAAATCTGCCCGGTCCACGAGGAAACGCGCTGGCTCGGCGCCAGGGGAACAGGGCATGGGCGTTAGTCATCCCGCGGGAGGCTCGAGCAGGAAGAAAAGGGAACCGCGACCGGCTAATAAAAGACAAGGGTAACGTAATTCCACCCGCGCTCTAATAATAACCGAGCCGTTTAACCAAGCTTCCGCCGTTGGCGCTCTTGTCTCGCGCCCTAAGTATTTTCATCGGCGATGATTTACGAGGATACGGGAGAACGACAGAGAGAGAGAAAGAAAGAAAGAGGAAGATACATACGTATTATACAAAAAGAGACGGGAGAAGGGGAGAAAGATATAAAAAAGAGAAATAGAGGGAGAGAGAGAAAGAGGAAGAAAGATATAAAAAAGAGAAATAGAGAGAGAGAGAAAGAGGGAGAAAGATATAAAAAAGAGAAATAGAGAGAGAGAGAAAGAGGGAGAAAGATATAAAAAAGAGAAATTGAGAGAGAGAGAAAGAGTGAGATGTATAGAAAAAAATAAAGAGAGTGAGTGTGTGTGTGTGAGAGAGAGAGATACAAAGAGAGAAAGATATACGTATAGAAAGAGGGGAGAGAAAGAGAGAGAGATTGATTGATTGAGATTGATTAATATTTATTAGCTTTCTTAGCTATTTTCAATATATGTGGTCTTATATTACAATTTTCTTATAGTACTTAATACACAGAGAGAGATATCAAGAAAGAGAGATATATAGAAACAGAGAGAGTGAGAGAGAGAGTGAGAGAGAGTAACCAAGTGAATGAGAGTGAGAGAGGGAGACAAAGAAAAATATAAAGAGAGAAATAGAGAAAGAGTGATATATAGAGAGAGAAATAGAAAAAGCGAAAGTGAGTGTATGTGTGAAAGAGATACAAAAAGAAATATAAAGAAAAAAATAGAGAAAGAGTGATATACAGACAAAGAAATAGAAAAAACGAGAGTGAGTGTATGTGTGAAAGAGATACAAAGAGAAATGTAAAGAGAAAAATAGAGAAAGAGTGATATATAGAGAGAAAAATAGAAAAAACGAAAGTGAGTGTATGTGTGAAAGAGATACAAAAAGAAATGTAAAGAGAAAAATATAGAGAGAGTGATATATAGAGAGAAAAATAGAAAAAACGGGAGTGAGTGTATGTATGAGAGAGATACAAAGAAAAAAGGATATATATATATATAGAAAAAGGAGTGAGAAAGAAGGAAGAGTAGAACACGGATGCTGCTTGGTGCAGTCCAATGAGGTTCGTTTGAGAGCGGTAACAAGCGTGTATCTTCGGATGGAACGCGTCTACAACCGCGTTACCGATAGGAAGTGTTACACTTCTGCTTCGCGAGCTATTTATGGGCCGGCGAACCGGCCCGGAGAGAATGTCCTTTTCTTCTGAACAACGAACCGCGAGAGCCGACCACGAGTGGGTTCGTTGTTTCTGCCACTACTGAATCTCGCACCGAGAAACAGAGTTTGTTTGACAATTAATGGAGTGTTAAGGTGTTTGAGGATTGAATTTGATACTGCTTTCGGATACAACTACGAATTTGGCAACATGGCCGTTTCCAATGATAGAATCTCTGGAAGTTGTTAACGTCTAAAGGATTGTTGATTTATTTTAATTATTATTTATTTATTTACACTTAACCCGCACCTTTCGGTTTTGAATGGTTTCCGGTTACACTTTCTTATTATTTAGCAATATCTAACCTTAACCTAACCTACTCATTTACCCTATTCTTCTCTCCTTATTCTGCCCTATTCTAGTTATTATTTTATCATAAAACAACATAAAAAAACAAAAACGAGAACCCAGTAACTTAACCTACTACTAGAATACATAAATCTCTTTGCCAATACTTAAATATCTACTTTTAACTATACTTATTCCTATTGTTCTTAACTTTATCTACAGTTCTTTTGGTCACTATCTTTGGTTGTTTCTTTCCTAGATTATTTACCTCCCTTAGTCCATTCTCCTCATCCGTTTCCTACTTCCCTTCTTCTCCTATTTCCACTCTCACCCTTCTACTAAAGGATTGTCGGTATTGTGTCAATAAATAATTCTTGAAAAATTCCTTTTTCTCGACTGAAGAAAAGATTACAATCGTGGAAAGTTATAGTGCTTCAATTTTTGGAACATTTTAAATAACATAACATTATCGCGACCTCCTGTTTACAATTTCATCATTTTTCTTTACTTCGAGGCGACATTACGTATAATTGCATCGTTTACACTCGACTTACTTGAAGCTTAATTTTCAAACAGAAGCCAACAACTGTTTAAGGATAATAATGCGTAAGCGTACGGATCGGTAAACATTAGCATGTAAATTAACAACAACATGGTTCGGTAGTTTCGTTTTGTATAGACTAGACACCAGAGATTACCCCACGAAGGAATTCGCATAAATTCAGATCAAAGGTACAGACAGAAACCTGTGACACGGTGAATACAGAGCAAAATCAAACACTATAAAACTTATCCCGTCTGTATTAACCGTACAGTCAACGGTCTCGTAAAAACGTCTGTTTTATGGATTATGCTGTAACCTCGTTTGATGTTAACTGCTTTTCCGGGTCTGCTTCGTATTTGTGATGTCTAAAAAATCGCAGACGCTCTGTTCACGTCCAAATTTCGAATCGATGATCTATTATTGACCGCACTTAATATTTTGTGCCTTTAGATAGCGGCGACGGTAAAAGGCCTTCTTCGATTTCAAGAGTTAAAAAAATTTGCTATGCGATTCCATCGGAGATAGCTACAGTAATTTAAATGTAAATAACGAATTACATTCCAAGTATTAAAATTTGTTGTGCAATTCCACCGGGAATAGCTACAGTAATTTAAATGTAAATGGTAATTACATTCCAAGTATTAAAATTTGCTGTGCAACCTTATTGGAAACGGCTTCAGTGACTTAAATGTCAATGACAATTTTAGTTTCACGGGTGCTATCTTAACAGTTTACAGACCGAAAGCCTATTAAACCGGCTTTTACACGCTCGGTCTGTATATTTTGTGATGTTCACTTACATGACGGTGATTGTTTTGAGCGATATCGTATATATCTAGGAATACGATCGAGTAGATGCTATTGAGCGGATACGAGTTTAGGAAAACCTGAAGAGTGATTGAGTTAGGCGATAGTCGTGCGAACGTATAATGTTTGGACTCCAGAGTGTTTCTAAGGTGTGAAAGATAAGCATTTGAGAAAATGTTGCGACTGAGAATTTTTGAGTGAACTTGACCGAATGCATGCTTAAAAAAGGTTGACAATTAGAAAGAAAGGGAACGAGTGTTTGGAACAATAAATGACGAGGAAAATACGAGTGTGTGGCAGAAAAAGTATGACTGTGAAAACAAAAAGTGTTTGACTGTGAAGGCAGAAAAAGTTTGACTGTGAAGGCAGAAAGAGTGTGATTCTGAACGTAGAATGTTTGGATTTCAGTGTTTCTAAGGCGTGAAATATGAGCCCTTGCGAAAACGTTGCGACTGAGGAATTTTGGGTGGTCGTGACCGAATGCATAGAGTGAGAAAGGTTGACAATTAGAATGAAAGGAAACGAGTGTTTGGAAGAATATATGACGGGGAAAATGCGAGCGCGAAGGAGAAAGCTTTTGACTAACGTAGAAGAAAGGTTTGGTTGTGAACGTAGAAAGACTGTTAAAGTTGCTAAGTTGTAAAGTCGTTTAAGTTGTTTTGTTAAATTGTTTTAAATATATTGTTATTAAGTTTTAATCACTCCACTTTTATTTTTCACACCTGAATTCCATCTTCTGTTCTACATTTTATAGAACATTTCCTATAAATATGCAAACCAATTTTAGTGTTTTACAATAATGTATAAAATTTTAAAAATTTTCTTCACCTACAGTTTTAAATGCCTTAGATGCCACCGGCATACAATGTGTTAATAACTTCATCGTCTCGCGTTGTGCAACATTCTTGCTCACCTCCAATACGAATCGTCCACATCCGTTCGATAGAACGCACGAAACAAACGTGAACGCACATAGAGGACAACACCTGTTCATATTTAGTCTTCGCCTCTAATAAATGCCCGGTTTAGCGTTCCACCTGGCGCGCGCGCTATCTCCTCGCCCGTTCTACTTCTTTCTGTAGAACGGGACGGCCAGTTAGAACAGACACTGTGCAGCTAGAGCGTGTTGTGAGCACAAGTGTTTAGCATAGAGCCGGGCGAACTGGCACAACGATGAAAAAGCAACAGTGAAGAGAACGCGAACAGGTTTCAGAAAATGGGCCGCCTTATTAACCCTTTCGCTGCAACGCTCTGAAATTGTAATGGAAACGCTCACGGTTGCACGCCGATCGATACACACGCTTTTCGTGAAGGTAGAAGTAACTGTTAAAAAAACGTTTAGATGTACTGTATAACGTATGTAGGAATAGTTTCATGGTATGCAAATATTGTTTATATATTTATTTTTATCGCTTTTGAAAGAATTCAACTTAAGAACAGGAAATAATAAGGTTCGTCCTTTAACCCTTTAAGTGCTATGGACGCATATATGCGTCTGATAGAAGTTGTTTGTAGGGACTTTGGACGCATATATGCGATTGTCAATTTTTGTTTCCCTCACCTTATGACCTTTTGACCTTTTCCGTGGCCACTGTCATAGAGATTAATCTTTTATTTTGAATATTCTAATAAAAATTTTTAATTGCTCAATGGTGCATTTTTTACTTCGAAGTATCCTCTAATCAGCTGTAATGTTCAAAATGCACTAACTGTCATAGAGATTAATGTTTCATTTTCAATATTCTATAATAATAAAAATGTTTAATTGTTCAATGGGGCACTTTTCACTTCAAAGTATCTTTTAATTAACGATAATGTTCAGAATGCACTAACTGTCATAGAGATTAATCTGTTATTTTGAATATTCTAATAACAATTTTTAATTGCTCAATGGGACACTTTTTACTTCGAAGTATCCTCTAATTAGCAATAATGTTCAAAATACATATAACATAACTGTCATAGAGATTAATCTTTTATTTTGAATATTCTAATAACAATTTTTAATTGCTCAATGGGACACTTTTTACTTCGAAGTATCCTCTAATTAGCAATAATGTTCAAAATACATATAACATAACTGTCATAGAGATTAATCTTTTATTTTGAATATTCTAATAACAATTTTTAATTGCTCACTGGTGCATTTTTTACTTGGAAGTATCCTCTAATTAGCGGTAATGTTCAAAATGCACTAACTGTCATAGAGATTAATGTTTCATTTTCGATATTCTATAATGATAAAAATGTTTAATTGTTCAATGGGGCACTTTTCACTTCAAAGTATCCTCTAATCAGCGGTAATGTTCAAAATGCATTAATTGCCGATTTGCCAATCACCAACGACCACACCGTGGCATCACAGAAGAAACCATGGCCGGTCATATATGACCAACGTGGCGGTCAAAGTGTTAACGTCAAACATGCATGTACATCGAGAAGATAAAATTTTCGTAGAAAGTTGTAGCTCCTTATGAAACAACCGTGAAACTTGCGTTTCGCTGACAAAAAACGGGAAAGGTTTGGTGTTGCAAGGGTTAAATTACACTTCGTTTCATACGCAACAGACGACGGCTGTACTGTTGTAACAGTCGATACAAGAAAATATTATTCGCGAAGGCACGAGGAATAAAGATAACGCGGCAGAACCAATCTATCGTGTGGCGATACACGATCAAGCGAAACGGGTATAAAATCGGTAGGTCTATGCGGCAGCACGCGGGTGAATTAATTGCCCGCAGTCGCACGTGTCCAGCACGGCCGTAAAATTAATAAAGGTGTTTTACGGCCAGTTAATGCTCACGGAGAAGTGATAAGGCAACGTACAGGTATTTACGTACAAACCTGGACACGGGAGGATAGATTGTTATTTATTCGCGTCTAGCGCGATCGAATTTTTCTACCTTGAAGCTGCGCGAAGCAAGAGAGCAATCGAAGTTTTGCTTCTTGTTTGCTTTCAATTTTATGGCAGAATTTGAAATTTCACTACAGTTTTGTTCTGTTGGCATTGAAAACTTTAAATCCATCGTTGCATTCGATGAAACGTGTGCAGATAAAAAGAAAATTGTTATAACTTTGTTTCATGTTTACTGCTAAACAGCATCTAAAATTACTACAAATAATAGGGAATGGAATTCAAATTTGTACAGCACATTGATTTAATATTAATGGTAGAGAATTTATCCATTGGCAAAGATAATCTTAAAAAATGATTAATAAATTTTATGGCAGAATTTGAAATTTCACTACAGTTTTGTTCCGTTGGTTTTGTAAACTTTAAATCTATCGTTGCTTTCGATAAAACGTGTGCAGATAAAAAGAAAATTGTTATAACTTTGTTTCATGTTTACTGCTAAACAGCATCTAAAATTATTACAAATAATAGGGAATGGAATTCAAATTTGTACAGCACATTGATTTAATATTAATAGTAGAGAATTTATCCATTGGCAAAGATAATCTTAAAAAATGATTAATAAATTTTATGGCAGAATTTGAAATTTCAGTACAGTTTTGTTCTGTTGGTATTGTAAACTTTAAATCTATCGTTGCATTCGATGAAACCGTGTGTAGATAAAAAGAAAATTGTTGTAACTTTGTTTTGTGTTTACTTCTGAACAGCATCTAAAATTACTACAAATAATAGGGAATGGAATTAAAATTTGTACAGCACATTGATTTAACCCTTTGAGTGCTATGGGCGCATATATGCGTCTGACAGAAGTTGTTTGTAGGGACTATGGACGCATATATGCGTTTGTCAATTTTTGTTTCCCTCACCTTATGACCTTTTCCGTGGCCACACATTTCAACGTTAACCTTTCAGTGTTGACGAAAGTTACTCGTAGGGACCATGGACGAAAATATGCGTCTGCCAATCTTTTCGAAGTGCTTAGGTCAAAAGTATTCAGCAGTCAAAGGGTTAATATTAATAGTAGAGAACTTATCCATTAGCTGAGATAATCTTAAAAAATAAAATATAAATTTGTGGTCAAACAATAGAACTCCAATGTTACCTAATTAATTGAGTCAGCCTAATTACTGATACACACAGTGTTTATTAACATCCTAAATTTTCCAAATATTCATAAATTATATATTCAATGCATTTTTATGAAATCTATATTATATTTGTTCTTATTCCACTCATGAAACTCGTATTGTGTTTCGATTACGATTCAAGGAACGAAAACTTAATCTCATGATTAAACTGAGATTTTTACGCATCTATGAAAGACTAAGGAACGCAGACAATGTGCAAAATTCTACGAAATATCTCAAACGAGACGCATGTTATGATGTTCAGTAGACAAAACAAAGCTCTATTTAAATTTTATTTCCTTAGCCGTGTTTATAGCAGTAAATTTGCGTAAAAATCCAAAGTCTACTTACAACCCAAGGAATTTCATTATTACGAAATTGATAATAGATCGAACAACGATATCTCGATCGCTCTGTTCGTTTAAAAATTTGAGCAACAGGATAATATTACGCAAGATCATTTCGATCCAACGTGATGGAGAATCATCTGATCGTCAGAAGTCACTTATGTAACGCGCTAAAAATCGACATTTTCACCAAAGGAACACCTTGAGCATTCTCCTTCACGAAAAATTCTCTCCCACATACACGATTTAAAACTGGTTTATGACCAAAGAAACTGGAATTATCAGGCGACATGTTCAACTGAGAAACTTGAGAATTTCGTGAATTTTCCTCAATACACTTTCTTAACACAATTCCTTTTTTACGAGTCAAATAAATTGAACAACTTTCCAGGAATATTTATATAACGAAAAAATATTAAAAATGCTATAAAAAAATGTATTAAACAGTAACACCAATTAAGATAGGCATGTATCAATATTAATTAATTGCTATTTACATATTATAATATCTATAATATCAATAT
>JAOPTO010002299.1:0-30323 GCA_033822845.1 Tetrapedia diversipes
TTAACCCTTTGCGGACGAGTGTCGGATATATCCGCCCAACTCTCGCGCTGCGACTGGCGTTTGTCTGTCGTAAACGACACGTATAAGATACGCATGGGTATACTAGCCTAAGAAGTCAAGTTGACCTAAATTTGTTTTTTTATGATTTTGTTAGATTTTATGAAAAACTTATTTAAATACAGCTTTAGTTTTTATAACACAAACGCGCGACGTGACTATTTTCTTTACTGCTCCGTCCGCAAAGGGTTAAACGAATTTATTTGTGAAACAGTGTACGAATACTTTTTCGAGCCACTGTACATATTTCTTTGAATAAATCACGTGAAGAACGTGCGAAACGATGATCCACTAAAGAAATATGAACGTTAAATCGAACTTTCCAAGGTGTTTTCAGCCACAACCAAATTTTTAACAATCCTACGATTTCGATAATCGGGTCAGAATGACTCGTGCATCCGCCACGTGTCGGTTAACAACAGCCTTGAAAGCTTTCGCCAATTTCATTTCAATTAGATTCGCCGTTGATCTGCTGCAACAAGTGCGAACCACCATGGAATTGCACACGATCCTCAACTACGACCCGGGGAACTTGGTCACGGAGCAGCTGGCCAGATTAGAATTGGCCATAGAGTATAAGCAGAAAACTTTTGTCGCACACTCCCACGTGCAGCAACTGTTAGCGGCGATCTGGTGAGTTCGTTACGAAATTCCCTCGATTTTCCGCTTCTGAATTTATCCATGCGAAAACCGTCCCAGGCTGATCGCAAACTTTATTCCAATATTGCCCGCTGTATCCTAAGAAACGATTAAACTTATTCGATGAAGACCAACGCAATCGTGCAACGAGTGATTAATTGTAATTAAAGCAGTAAACTCGATTGTTGAACTGAAACTTGTTATACGTAAGATTGATCGGATGCTTATCCTCGTCACGATTTTTATTTTATTCAAACGCAACAGTTAATTATAAGTGAGGTCGATTTATTAGAAAAATTCAGGAGACCTCCAAAAGAATATTTATTGGAGAAATGATTAAACAGTTGGCTTTAGACTGAATTTTAACAGAAATTATATATACGGAAAATATATATAGTATTGTTTGTTGTTCGGTATATTGAGAAACAAAGTGAATTATTGATGAAAAAAAGTTGAAGATCTGTTGTTAAAGAAATAAGTTGTATTGAAATGTTTGGATATTATGAAAGATACATAGAAGTATTTTCAAGATGGTGAAAATGCTTCAAAAATATTTGCTTTACCATCTTGAAAATACTTCAAAAATATTTGCATTACCATCTTGAAAATACTTCAAAAATATTTGCTTTACGGTAGAAAACAAATACTGTATTACATCGAATATAAGACGCACATTTTTACGTATAAAAATGTATAAAATATATAAATAAAATATATTTTCTAATTCTTTAAGTATATACATAGTTTTGTTTATTCTACACTTAATATTAAAAATACTTAATTCAGATATTTTTTTATTTCTACCTTGAAATATTTAGGGTGCGTCTTATAATCGATGTAATGCGCTAATTATAAATCATCATGTTTTATGGTTCGCTTTGTACATTCTCACACGTCAGTCACACAAAATATCACTGTTAGAAACACCTAAGTGTACCGAAACTTTATTCATTAATCGTATGTTTAAACCACATTTGTTATCAAATGTAACTGCAATTTTAATGCTCAATTATTTTTTTCCGATAAATTTCCTCCTCTTTATAACTTCTGAACTTTAATAACTAAAGTCATATTAAATAAATTTTGCGGGTCGCTATATTTGTTTAAAAATTTAATCGTTAAGAGATCGACCAGGTAAAGAACAATTCTGTTTTTTTAACCAAAGGTACGACGGCCTGCCTGGTTTCCGACGCATGAGTACGTGGCAAAAATGCGGAATTCTTGCAAAAACCGCCTTAATGTTCCCGTTCTACTGCATAATATATCTGTTGGCCCCTGAATCGAAATACGGCCAGCTGATGCGAAAACCTTTCGTGAAATTCCTCGTTCACGCCTCGTCATACATATTCTTCTTATGTGAGTTCATCGATTAATTAATTTAATTTTGTAGAGTATGTTTATTTGTTGTACGGTACAAGGTTGATCTGGATTGTGTTATACTGATATACTGAGATGCTGATATATTGCGACTGAGACTGCTATACTGATATACTGAGACTGGTATGCTGCGATTGAAGATACTGTATCGCGCTCAGGGAAGTTTGAGTTTTATATTCTCTAAACGTTTCGTATAGACGTTAACCCTTCACGGGCACATTGGGACCATTTTGGCCATTTTAATTTTAACCCTGTAGAAGTCTTTATTTGTGTTATAATACACATGGTAGCAAAGTTGATGTGGACAGACTAATTAACTGATTGACTGACCGACTGTGTATGCGTGTGACTGTGTAACTGTGATGAGTGATTGACTGTCTGTGCGGCGTTCAGGGAAGTTTGAGTTTTATATTCTCTGAACGAGTCGAGAGGGGAAAAATATGAAGACATGGAAAGGACTCTCTGCGAGTGTTTTCCGGATTCTAATGAGGCTGCAATCAAACACCCGTGGTAATGACGATCGGCTGGCCGTTTGGGCCTAATGACGGGCCGATGTTCAGGCCCTGCTGTAAACTGTTTGATGCAGCCCCTTAGAACACCCGCAGAGGTTCCGTGTCACCACAATTTAATTTAAAAATTTTACTTTACTAATTTAATTTTTTTTTAATTTAAACGTACATAGGAGCACAGATTGTACGTGAGATTTTTATCTAAAAATGGCGCCAGTAATTTAAATGAGTTTTAAATTGCTGAGAACAATTAAAAGATTACGTGCAGTAATCACTGTTACTATTTCATGTATGCTGATTCACAAACTTGATACCTCCATTTTTGTTACACGTTTCATTGCAATTCAAGTATAATCTAATTAAATGCAATGCTAGATATCGGTGCGAAATTTAACAAAAAAAGCAAATTCTTAAATAATTATTAGGTATAATTTCGTTTGACGAGACGAAAATATCAACTGGATGATTGGCGTGGTGATTTAAAATGATTTACTGGTAAAAAAAAAAAGAAATCGGCTGGATATAACACAACGTGGAGACTTGAGACTGAAGCTAACCAAATTGGAACCTAATATAAAATCTCTGTGCAGCAAGCATCAAGCGCAAGGATCTCGCCAAATTAAAATAATAAATTAATATAGAAAAATCTGTATTAAAATTATTTGGAATTTGAATTTCAGTTTTTCATTATACGTTTTGAAATTTTACTTACTCTGTTTTGTTAACAATTTCATAGTGATTTCTTCCTAGAACCTATCATTTATGTTTCTTAAGCGAACAAATCAATTTTTTAATGTTAAAAATTATGTATGTTACATAGGGGGGGGGGAGGGCATAAAAGCTTTAGAAAGGTTAAGGTGGGGCATGGCACAAAAAAGGTTGGGAAACACTGGTCTAGAGTGTAATCATAATCAAAGGAAAAATATTCGATGTGGAATAACTCCAATCGCTTGTTCTAATACACAAATTTCACACCACGAGTCTGACTCGTGGCTTTTGTTTATGACACAAATTCTTTACCACGAATCAAACTTATGGTCTTCGCTTATGGCACAAATTCTTTACCACGAGTCAGACTCGTGGTCATAGGCAAAAGGGTTAAGGGAATCACCGATTGTTCCAGTCATTCTGATGTTGGTGTCCCAACGTGCAGACGTTGAGATAGTGAAAATATTCGGCGACGACGAAACGAAGAGGAACATCGAAACGGATTTGGCCAGGCAAAGGGGTGCAACCCCCTCGATTTTAGAGGGTGTCGTTGTTTTATACGTTATCGGATTCATTTGGCAAGAAATGAGAGAGGTACCACATACAATTGAATTAAAATTACAGATTTATCATTAGCTTCATGAATTATGCGATAGAAATTGGAAACGTGAAAGTTGTAAGACCAACAACATTTCCAAAATTAACCCCTTGCAGTATTCGGAACCTCGGAAAAAGTCAGGCCAAACGCGACTGCCTCCAATTGTCACGGTGGAGCATGCGTTCCGAAACTTGAGACCCGTCTTATCCACGCGATGGAACTCTTGTGAAATTCAAATGAATTTGAATCAAAAACTTTTATATATACTTTAATTATCACATAAGATTAAAACAAATTCTGAATAAGTAATAATAATATAATTAATTAATAACGAGATAAAAATATGTAAAAGCAAATCCGCGGTAGTAGTATTTGAACTCAAATAAGTTTTCTGATTATCTCACTAATATCAAACCTAAAACTGAAAGGCACAATATAAATAAACAATTAAATATCAATTTTGCCCGAAATTAAGACCACGAGTCAGACTCGTGATATTCATGTTCGGCTTGAAATGTCGAGTACGAGTCAAGCTCGTGATATTCGTGTTTGGTCTGGAACTGAACAACGAGTCCGACTCGTGACATCCATGTTTGGTCTAAAATTTTCATCACGAGTCAGACTCGTCAAAATAGTGCAAGGGGGTTAACCCTTTGCGGACGGAGCAGTACAGAAAATAGTCACGTCGCGCGTTTGTGTTATAAAAACTAAAGCTGTATTTAAATAAGTTTTTCATAAAATCTAACAAAATCATAAACAAACAAATTTAGGCCAACTTGACTTCTTAGGCTAGTACACCCATGCGTATCTTATACGTGTCGTTGACGACAGACAAACGCCAGCCGCAGCGCGAGAGTTGGGCGGATATATCCGACACTCGTCCGCAAAGGGTTAAAGCATTAGGAAGGCGATTTGTTTCGCGATTAAAAATTGGATTTGCACAAATTTGCAAGGCTTACGTGGACGGACTGAAGGCATATTTACGAGACATGTGGAACTTCATCGACTTCACTAGAAACTTCCTGTACGTTGCTACTGCTGTTCTTCGTACAGTCGCGTATCTTCAGCAAAGGACCGAAGTTAGCCAGGATCCAATGGCTGCCCTGGTCCCAAGGGAAACGTGGAGCGATTTCGACCCTCAATTAATCGCAGAAGGGTTGTTTGCCGCGGCCAACGTCTTCAGTGCCCTGAAATTGATCCATTTGTTCAGTATCAACCCCCATCTGGGACCCCTTCAGGTAAACCGTCTTTGTCATAAATAATTTTCGAACTCTAACGCGAACATTAACACTATTCCTACCGACACTTCACGTGTACCTATTCCTACCACGACATTCCCACGTAAGACAGACTACAAATTTTTCTGAGAAAGTAAACAATGAAAAAAGAAGTGAATATTGAAAAATATATTATACGAATATTTGAGGAAAAGTCTAAAGTTTAAAGGCGATTCAATTATGTTGTATATATGAAATTTTAATCACAATTTTAAAAACGGTCATTTGATCGGTCGTGGTAGGAATAGTGTTAAAAGGTAAAAAACAGCTGACGAAAGATTCCACTGCTCTATAATTGTAATAATTACACCGTGAACTTTCACGCATTTGGGGGAAGCTTATATTTGGAAAAAATACATAGTGCACACAAAAGTATAGAAAATATAATACGTAGCAATATACAGTTTAGAAAGTAAAACAGATTGGATTTCATTTCTTTATGTATGCTTGCAAAAATATAAATTATTCTTCTAACTTAATCCTCAAACACTGATAATAACACAAAGGTACTTTATTACTTATCATAATAATCTTCTGGGAAGTCCCTTTAACTGTTTGGGGTACAGTGGGATTAAAAATGTCCATCCTTTTTGATGCACGGTGACGCATGGTGGGACATTTTTAAAACCCACCTCGAAATATTGCAATAGTTGCATGTGTATAGGTTTATATTTAGTCTTGCTTACGTAAAACAGTTGGTAATACCACAAAAAAAAAATGTTATAAATATATTCGCTTGTGTTGGCAAATTTCGACATGTCAGTACTTTGATAATAAAAATATACCAATTTTGTTTAATTTGAGACGCAATAAAATTTATGTGCAACACGGGTCCATTTATTCTTTGAAATCCTGTGCCTCGAAGAGTTAAAATAATTCCTTGATTTCTGAAATCAAACTTTATTATAATTATACAATTGATTTAGTTTAGTAATTGAAAAACGTAAAAAGTGTCCTTTTCCATCTTGTGTCCTTAAATACGTTTAACGAGAATTTCAATGGAAAACCTTAAAGAACCTGCGATCATAACGTCGGATTAAATTATTTCTTAGATATCACTAGGAAGAATGGTGATAGACATCGTGAAATTCTTCTTCATCTACACGCTGGTACTTTTCGCGTTTGCCTGTGGACTGAACCAGCTACTGTGGTACTTCGCCGAATTAGAAAGACGAAAATGCTACAATGGTATCGGGGAACCATCCTGGGATCCATCCAGTGAATCCTGTTTAAAATGGAGAAGGTAAACACCATTTATTTATTTATAAACGGGTATAGAAAACCTTTGAGTACATTTTGAGCTGATTCAATTCATCATCATTCATTTTTACTGTTTATTGTTGTTATTATCACTTTTAATATAATTCACTGACCTAAAATTTAAGTAAACGTTAATTGTGTTAGTAGATATTTGTCTTGTAGGGGGAGGGGAGGAATAAATAATATTTAATAATAATATCTTTACTATTTATTGTTGTTATCATCGTTTTAATATAATTCACTGACTTAAAATTTAAGTGTTAGTAGATATTTGTCTTGTAGGGGGAGGGGGGGAATAAATAATATTTAATAATAATATCTTTACTATTTATTGTTGTTATCATCGTTTTAATATAATTCACTGACTTAAAATTTAAGTGTTAGTAGATATTTGTCTTGTAGGGGGACGGGGGGGGAATAAATAATATTTAATAACAATATCTTTACTGTTTAGTGTGCTATTATCGCTTTTAATATAATTCACTGACTTAAACTTTAAGTAAACATTAATTGTATTTGTAGATATTTGTCTTGTACAGGAGGGGGGAGAGGATAAATAATATTTAATCAATCTGTAAAATCGTACAGGTTCAGCAATCTCTTCGAGTCCTGTCAGAGCTTATTTTGGGCAAGTTTCGGCAGCATCGGCATAGAAAGCTTCGAACTCACTGGTAAATTAAATCAACCCTCGTTCTTACTATAATTACATTGAACCTTACTGAAAATGTCGTGCACAAGTTGATTAACGATTAGAGTTAAGAGTTAAGGGTTAGAATCAGGAAGCGAAAATTAGATTTTAGAGTTCAGACGTTACCCAGTTCTAAGTAACATACTACTTTCTATTAATTTAATTTTATCGCTTTCAATTTTTTGTATTATCTGTCCACGATCTAACATTATTATTACAACACCCTTGAAAATCCTTCGATGCAAAAAGAAAGAGAATACAAAAGGTACAGAGGAATAGGAGAAAATAAATGACATGAAAATAAAAATGAATGAAATATAATATATGAATATTATAATACAAGCAATTCCAATAATAATGTAAAAGTTTAAACACTGTTGTTTAAAAACTTAACCGTTTATAAAACTTGGATTACATTGAATTGATGTTTCTCTCAGGAATTAAGTCGTACACTCGATTCTGGGGCCTGCTCATGTTTGGCTCTTACTCGGTGATCAACGTGATCGTTCTGTTAAACCTTCTCATCGCCATGATGAGCAACAGCTACGCCGTTATAGAGGTGCACATCGTTATTATTTACGAAAGAAAAGGAAGTAGAATTTCATACATCCATAGTTTTAACATTCTTGTGCTTGTTCAATCTAACAGGAACGCGCGGATACTGAATGGAAGTTCGCCAGGACGAAACTGTGGATGAGCTATTTCGAAGATGGCGGTACACTTCCGCCTCCGTTTAATATTTTCTCGGGACCGAAACTGCTTTTCCGACTGTGCGGCCTGCGCAAAAAGAATTCCAACAGGAAAACGAGTGATCGCAAACGAGCGAACGATTACAAGTAACTATTCTTTTTAAAATAATAAGAAGATTACGACAAACAGCAATATAAGAAAACGTGAAGAGTGGTTGAGTTGGACGATAATCGTGTGAACGTGGAATGTTTGGACTCGAGTGCTTCTAAGCCGCGAAAAATGAGCACTTGAGAAAATTGAGCGAGTGAGGAATTTTGGGTGGACGTGACCGAATGCATCGAGTAAGAAAGGTATAGAATTCGAGAGAAAGGAAATGAGTGTTTGGAAAAATATATGACGGGGAAATTGCGAGCGGGTGACAAAAACAGTTTGACTGTGGGGGCAGAAAGAGTTTGACTGTGAGGACAGAAAGAGTCTGACTGTGAGAGCAGAAAGATATTGACTGTGAGAACAGAAAGAGTTTGATTGTGAGGGCAGAAAGAGATTGACCGTGAGGGCAGAACGAGATTGACCGTGAGAGCAAAAAGATTTTGACCGTGGGGGCAGAACGAGATTGACTGTGAGAGCAAAAAGATTTTGACTGTGAGAACAGAAAGAGTTTGACTGTGAGGGCAGAAAGAGATTGACCGTGAGAGCAGAACGAGACTGACCGTGAGAGCAAAAAGATTTTGACTGTGAGGGCAGAGAGAGTTTGACTGTGAAGGCAGAAAGAGTTTAGCTGTGAAGGCAGAAAGAGTTTGACCGTGAGGGCAGAAAGAATTTGACTGTAAGGGCAGGAAGAGTTTGTCTGCGAGGGCAGAAAGATTTTGACTGTGAGGGCAGAAAGAGTTTGATTGTGAAGGCAAAAAGAGTTTGTCTGTGAAGGCAGGAAGAGTTTGACTGCGAGGGCAGAAAGATTTTGACTGTGAGGGCAGAAAGAGTGATTGTAAAGGCAAAAAGAGTTTGACCGTGAGGGCAAAAAGAGTTTGACTATGAGGGCAGAAAGAACTTAACTATGAAGACAGAAGGTGTGTGATTCTGAACATAGTAGTTACTAAGTTGTAAAGTCGCTTAAGTTGTTACTATTAAATTATTTTAAATACATATACCAATATTCTAAACACTTCACTTTATTTTACTTACACCTGAGCCCTATCATCTCACTCTACTAAATTAAGTAAAATAAAATTTCCTATATCTATAATCTTAATAAACTCGCATGTTTCGACAATTTTATGAGAAATATTAATTTTAAGGATTGTTCACGTGAATTCAACGACTTGTACGAACGGCAATTTAACCAACCTGAACGAAACTCTACAAATCATGTATCGTGCATTATAAAATGCTAATGAGCCTGTTAAATTAATTATTATGGTGTGTTTCGTGTTTTACAATCGATTCAATTGCTTCGTAAGGTACGGAGCTGTGATGAGAGCATTGATATGGAGGTACGTGGTGAACTCGCATTCCGAACACGAAATGAATCCAGTCACCGAGGACGATGTTCATGAGCTCAAGTCGGATCTGTCTTCGTGGAGGTGCGAATTGCTGGACATTTTGAGGAGGAACGGGATGGACATTGCCGGGGCCAATACCAAAGAAAAGAGTAAGCGTTTTGAACAATTTTTTCTATCACTGATTATTTAACTTAAAATTAATTTAAGATTAATTCGTAATTTCTAGAAAAACTAAGTTTTAATAAATTATTTATTTGTACGGGATTAACCTATTAGACAATTACAAGGAAATTATTAGCATAAAAATATAATAAATGGTAACAGAGGAAAGGAAAAATGTACAAAAAGAAGAGAAGCGGGTAAGGATAAGAAAATTTTACAGAGAAATGCAATTAGTAGCTGTTTCACAGAGTGCAGAGATTGGCTGAACAGATCTAGGGGAGGATAAGTGTTCTTAACATTAATGATCATCCCATTGATACCTGAGTGGTGTGCAAAAGTGACTTTTATGTGGTTGTATATGAAGAAAGTTATATAGTCTTAAATGAAAAATTGGAATATTAATTGTGAATTTTTCTAAAATTTCATTACAGTTTCTTCCTTTATTTTTAATTTTAATTAATAGCAAGTTAAACAATTTATGTGTTCTAAAAATTTGAAGAAAGTTGTATCTTCTTAAATGAAAAATTTTAATATTAATTGTGAATTTCTCTAAAATTTCATTATAGTTTCTTCTTTTAATTAATAGTAAGTTAGACAATTTATGTGTTCTAAAAATTTGAAGAAAGTTATATCCTCTTAAATGAAAAATTGGAACATTTAGAAGTTTTCTAAAATTTCTTCTTTTAATTACTGATAAGTTAGACAATTTACACATTATAATAATTTGAAGAAAATGTTAGTCGAATTAACAATGTTCGTTAAACATATGTTAATTAAGCGTATGTTCTACAATTAGTTTGTGATGTTTACAAAAACATAATTCCATGATATCATTGCTTTTTCTTTCTGTTTATCGCATAAATTGTTAACCAGCTGTTCCAGGCAAGAAGATGAAGGTCTGGGAAAGAAGATTGATGAAGGACTTCCAGGTAGCGGTTCCAATATCTGGTTCAGAGGTCGAAGGGCAGGAAGAATCGCTTCAGCGACCAGCAGAAGCCGAAGACAACGTCGCCAGATGGAAAAGGGTTGCTAAGCTAGCTGTGCTACGATCAACCACACATCGTTGGAGCCAGGTACAACGTCTATTGATACGTTTGCCTCGAGACGAACGTGTCGCTAATGGAAAAAACAACATTTCAGGTGGTTGACAGCGCCGTGAAAAGCTCGCAGATTGGTAAAAGCAGCAGCAAAGCGTCCCTTCAGAGTCAATTAAGTTTGAAAAGAGCCATGGAACAGGCGCAGAAATTAAGCAACAAGAGTCCCTCGCCACCTGTGTCACCTGTGAAGCTGCCTGAAAGCACAGCTTCGACGATTCTTCATGTGCTTCAGGATATCGTTGAAACTGACGATAATTTGCATAACACCCTGCCAGATCCTCCGAAGCTCACAGTAATCGCAGATCCTGTCGAACCTGTTGTTAAAGTAAGAAATATTCTGTATTAACGTTAGAACTAGCAAAGGGTCAACTTTAAAAGATACCTTTAGCCGTCAGTCTATTTTTTACATCCTTAACACTTGAACTACCGACAATTATAGTGTAATTATTTGCATGGAACAGATCAAATTGAAAATTACATGAAAAGATATTGAATAGATAATTAACTGTAGGATATAGACGTTGCCAAATCCTTTAATACTTTACCCAACGAGACTTTATCGCTTTCAATCTTTGCATACCTTTGCGATCATAACTGATCTGTTCGCCCTATTTTCATTCTGCACGGTGGGATCGCTTGTTGGGCCATTAGGTACATTCCGATGTGTTTTCCTTTATAGCCGAAGCCCGTGATGTCGATGGCCTACGTCAACGAGAAACCTGCTAAAATTGCATCACCAGTACCGTTTCGCGCGCCGGCGGAAGCGGTGAAAAGGAAGTCTCCGAACACTGTGACCAGAGACAGTCAACAATCGACTGGTAATAATTTTACTCTGTTTTATTTCATGCACAATACGATCCATATCAATATTGTTAATAACAAGATACCCCAATGTAATTGATTAACAATTTTCCCGTTCGCAATTTAACATTTAGCCGACCGAATGGGGAGATCTTCCGTTTTTTCCTTGACAAAGCAGTGCCATTGATTCCATTTACTTTTGTTATTAGTTAAGCTTGAATTAGTGTTGCTCACATTTCATAAAATGCATTTTCTGCTTTTTCATAGTACAATTTTTAATCAATTTTTAACACTTAACCAACCGAATGAGAAGATCTTCCATTTTTTCCTTGACAAAACAGTGCCATTGATTCTATTTACTTTTGTTATTAGGTAATCTTGAACTAGCGTTGCTCACATTTCATAAAATGCATTTTCTGCTTTTTCATAGTACAATTTTTAATCAATTTTTAACACTTAGCCAACCGAATGGAGAGATCTTCCGTTTTTTCCTTGACAAAGCAGTGCCATTGATTCCATTTACTTTTGTTATTAGTTGGTCCTAAGCTGATGTTAAATTTATTGAAAATTGTATTTTGGAAAATTTATGAACAGTACTAGTTCAAGACTAATTAATAACAAAAGCAAATAGAATCAATTGCAACGCTCTGTTAAGAACAAAATAGAAAATCTTCCCATTTAAGTGTTGATAGGATAAAACAATGACCTTTCAAACATTTTTACATCGTAGCACACGTGAAGTATTCATTGAATTCCTATGGCATACTAAAAATTATAGGTGTTATATATTTTTATAGATCAATTTTTAATAAATTCAACGAAAAAGTAACAATTTTGCACCACTTTCTGCTGAAATTGGCATTTAATGATATGAAAACGGTTAATGCTTCACTTATTCGTAGAACTGTGAATATTCCAAATGAAGCAAACATTTTTTCAACAATATTCTGATAATGTTATTCGAACAAAATTATAGGAAAATTTATAGAGTTAATATATTTGGTTTAATATAAAATTAAAGGGCCCGCAAAGCTCTCATAATATTTTCAAGTCACCTGCAAACAGTTCAAATTCGAATAAAATTAAATTAGTGTGGTAATTAAAGGTGAATATTACTGAGAAATTATTAACAGAGTGTACGAGGGGATATCTTGTGATTAGGTTCAAGAAAATTTATGAATGAATCCTACAATTTGAGTAATTAATGAGGCCATGTATACGGGGAGAACGAATAATTAATAAAAATGTTTATTATAAACAAAATGCTAACAAAAACCATATTGTAAGATAGTACAGAGGATAGTAAGGAAGATGGAAGCTCAAAAGTTCATAAATAAATAGTGAAAACACATTTTTTTTGCAAATTGAAAATTTGATCAATTTATGGACCATGAAACACTATAACCACCTAGCGGTGAATAGGTGGTACTAACGCTCCATATGTTTTACACAGGAAAACAGATATTACAATTTCTCCACTTCTAAATCAAATTTCCGTATAATTGTGGACTCAAACTAATGCTCCGGGGCTCAGAATTAATATTTACCTCATTTTATTCGAATTCCATGCCTAATTAATGAGCAATTAAAAATAAAAGGAATAATAGCTCTATTATTAATAAAGTGGCGCCATCTGCCGTTGAGCAGGTGGTACTAATTATTCCTATTTTCATGGAAATTGTGCTAAAATCTGAATAAAATTCACAGAGGAGAAAATATATGTCTTAGAAAGAAGGATGCATGCTTAATAGTGCAAAAATAAACACTGCAAATTCATTTTTTTCCGAATTGAAAATTTGATCGATTTGTGGACACCGAAACGCTGTAGCCATCTAGCGGTGAAATGGTGGTACTAATGGTGCGTGCATTTTATACGGGAGAACAAAAATTCAAATTTTTCCGATTTTCGACAGAATTTTCGAGTTGTCCTTCACCTAAATTAATGTTCTACCTTTAACAGTTAATCTGGATTCAATTCTTTCTCAGTTTTCTGGTTAACAAGTAATTACTATAATTCATATGCTTCATTGATATAACCTCAGTAACAGTGAACGTGTCGATCTAATCATTCTTTAAACGCCACATTTATTGTCGTCCACCGATACGAACTTAAATCTGAAGCCTTTGGAATAACACGTTTCCACTTTTTTACCACGTAAAATACATGATTGAATTGAAAAGTGCAAAAGATTGACCTGTCAGAAACGTATAACCTCGTTTGTGATTGTGATGTGAAATAGAAACAAAATTAGGACAAAATTAACTTGGCGTTAAATCTGGATACCAGAACTTTTATTTAAATGTTCCTCAAGCAAGAAATTCTGATTAAAATTTCGAAAATTTGAATATTTATTCTTCCCTATAAACTATTTAATTATCGTTAGTACCACCATTTCACCGCTAGATGGCTATAGCGTTTCGGTGTCCAAAAATCGATCAAATTTTCAATTCGGGAAAAAATGAATTTACAGTGTTTATTTACGCACTATTAGACATGCATCCTTCTTTCTAAGACATATGTTTTCTCCTCTGTGAATTTTATTCAAATTTCAGCACGATTTTCATGAAAATAGGAATTATTAGTATCACCAGCTCAACAATAGATGGCGCCACTTTGTCAATAATGGAACTGTTATTCCTTTTACTTTTAATTGCTAATTAATTAGACATGGAATTCGGACAAAATGGGATGATTATTAATTCTAAGCCCCAGAGCATTAATTTGAGTCTACAGTTATACGGAAATTTAATTTAGAAGTCGAGAAATTGTAATATCTATTTTCCTGTGTAAAACATATGGAGCGTTAGTACCACCTATTCACCGCTAGGTGGTTATAGTGTTTCAGTGTCCACAAATCGATCAAATTTTCAATTCGGAAAAAAAATGCGTTTTCAGCATTCATTTATGAACAACAAACTCTTAAGCCCGTGAACAAGGGTTGATTTATAATTGTTGGAAGAACAAAAGTAAAATTTTAAATTATTTTATTTACAGAAAGATTTTCAACATTATCTTCCCATGTTTTGAACACCAAGCTTCAATCCAGTTCTCCATTCAAGAGCATAAACAAATCCAATGTGAGTTTAGGATCAACACTATCTTCTCATACTGATGGTAAAACAATAAAAACAAGATTAAAACCTGCACCCAGCCCCAAAAAAAATTTGAATATAGCAGAGGATAAAGAAAAATTAGTGGACAGTATACCTAAATCACCACGAGCATTAAATAGTAAGTCACCACGTAAAGGTGGTTGGTTGTAAAACATAAAACAAATATAAATAAAATAAGATGTATAACATGTATTTATTTTAAAACTATCAACCAAACTGAAATGGATAAATCTCATTTTATAGTACTCTGATTAAAATTAAACTAGGAATCTAAAAGGACATATCACACACTCAGATATTTTTAACTTTAGAAAAAAAGAAATTAGCATTGAAAAGCATTGTAAAGTATTCATCCTTTATTGTTTAAAAATATGTGTATGCATTGGAAATATCTGTTTCAACAGAATAAAATATAAACTTATATAGCTAAAGTATACTATATGTAAGTTATGTATTTCTTCATTCACGGATACAGTTGACATCGTGGCTTAATGGTGTTGATACAAGGAAATGAAACAGGAACGGCACATAAATTAAGATGCATTGGTATAAAATATACTTTAACATCATAGCATTCCAGCTTAGTATCATAAAAATGACGATCGTCATTTTCGTACTTATGCACATTTTTTCCTTTAAATGACCAATTAGCTACATATTTTTTCCTTGCTGTAAATAACTTGAATACTGTGGATACGATGAAATGAATTGAAAAACTACATACTCTAAGCGGCTTGCACCACTTTACTCTGTGGACCTTTTTGTGTAGAATTAATTTTATCGCCTAACGACAGCGCCATTCCTTGACTTTTTGCTCTGATACGAATATGGCCTACTACTGGTGCATCCGGTTTATTCAACGGCTTCTCGATCGACATATTTGCCAATGCATCCTCACCAAATATAGATTTTGCATACATATTTGCAGCCATAAAACCACATTGTCCAGAAAGAGCCTAAAGAAACATATTTTCTGTTTTTTTAAAGAAGTTAATCACTCAGAATTGTTCCACAGAACATTATTTAGTACTATAAATAACTTTAACATTAATTAATACTAAAAGTAACTTTCTCAAAATATTATTCGATTTTTTAATTATTTTTAAAATTAGTTCATATTTGTTAAATGATATAAAAGATTCACAAAATTTAAAACTCACTACCTTTTCTGGAGTAAGACAACGCATATTTGTAGATTTTAATAAATGAGCGAGGTACTCCCTCAAATCCGACAATGTCGTGTTTACAGATACTTTATTTTCCCATTCGAACTCTGCCCACATTTGCCTGAATTCTGCGTCGGTGCATGACGCTGGCACTATATAATCCATAATATCGATATGTATATCGTTCAGTACTACCACACTTCTATCAGATCCTGCACCAGACACGTCATATACTGAAAACCAATTAATTCTCATTATCTTATTCAAAATTATCAAAACCATTGTAGCTGTTAAATTTCACCAGTTACCTATATTTCCAAATATTATTCCATTCTCTGTAGACGCCACTTTAACGTTTGCCTTAATACTTGCAAAATCTCGAGGAGCAAGTACGATTGGCTGTGGCCTCTCCACGAGTTTCAAGTCACCCATTGTAGCAAGCTCTAAAGTACAGTTCTGTAGAGTGTCTTCGGTTTGATTAACGATTAGTACATCCAGTACAATATCATACTGATTGACATGAACAAGAGCTTCTGCGTAAACTGGATCCGAAAAACCGGTTAGTTGTGTAACCTTGCTCAAAGCACTAGGTGCTGGTGCATCTCCACTGGCACCAGGTCTTCCAGCAACAGCAGCACTCAAACTTTGTTCGAACATATCACCAGCTCCGCCTGTTAGGTCTGAACTACGATTCAACTGCAGGAACTGTATCGCGTCATCTACTTGAACGACATTACCCGGCTTTTCCTTTGCCTATATATATATTATTTATGTATAACCTTAATATATTTTAAGATAATATGTTATGTAGATTATCTTAACTATTTTAGTAAATAATACTAATATAAACAAAATTAATAAGTGCAACCTTTTGATTCTGTGAATCCTCTTCCGCTTTCGCAGCTAACATTCTACCAAGAGCCTCGCGGCAACCTTCAGTGAAAACAGTCTGTACAAGTGGTGTCGGACAAGCTAAGGATCTTAGACACAAAGATAAACGTTCAGCATCATCGTGCGTCATTGCTTTAGTAGGAAGACCTGAACGCCCTAACTGAAGTATACTTGACATCACCAACATCGCTTCTGCTTGCATATGATTACTCTTTTGCACGTCTTTTTCACGTGTCTTGTAACGAAGCGCTAACTTGGCTAGAGTTGTAGCTATAGAAGCACCGATGAAGAAATCACCTTCCATCATGTATTGAACTAATGCTGGACGCTTTTCTTCTTTTTTCCCTGTAATATAAAACAATTATATTAAAAGATTCTCACTCATTTTCTATGATTTTGTTCAATATTTTCTTTCGAACAGGAAAACAAGATGCTGAAGTAATAAAAAATAATTACGCGTAGATGCTGCACTAAATGCACTTTGGGTTGCATATGTGCCATCCGATGTGACCAACTGGGCTGGTGTGGTTTGAGTGGTCCCATCCTCTGCCGGTTTTTCTCCTGCTTGACGTTTATTTTCCGCTTCTAATAATGGTAATTCTCCCAAAGCAGCTCGTATGCGATTCATTACAGCTTCTATATCTTCCTTCGACGTTGCATATTCACCGAGAATCCACAATGCCGCTCTGTGTACCTTTACCGATCTTATATGTGGAAATACCTACATACAAAATGTGAAATCAAATAAAATTGAAAGGAAGGTCAATTTATTTTTTTTATTTTCTTTTATATGTACTTCAAGCAATTTCTCAACAATGAGTGGTCTGAGATTCTCAAACCGTTGGATAGCTTCACGAACGAATACTAGAACATCGGTAGCTGCGGCTTCATTGTTTTCTGATAAGAAATCTGTTAGTACTGGAATTACTGTAGCTGCAACATCTGAGAATTTAATAGAACATGCGTGTAATGTTCTAACAAGGAGTTGTCGATATCTGCCAGCGTCTTCGTGTTCTCCACCACTCGATCTAAGGACTTCCTTTTTCAGTAATTGAACCATTTCTTCAATCGTGCGTGAAGTTACTAAATCCATCGCTAAAGCTAATGTTTTCGTTCTAACTTCTAATGCTGGGGAACCTAAAATATAAATAAAAATCGTACGATATTATGAATCGTTACGACTATTTTTTCTTCGTTCATTGCCAACGATCTACCTAGAACTCTAAGTATATCCATCACTAAATCTTGAAGAACTCTTTCGTAAATAGGACTGTCTTTCATTGCGATTAGACGATCTAATACGATCAGTTTAACATTATTATCGCTTTCCTTTATGACTAATTCGATATAACAAGAGGCTGCAGCTTTGATTGCTGTAGGAGCACTGGAAAGTGTCACCAAAGTACCAGCTGCTTCATAACGAACAGCGGCACTCGGAGAATTCAGTAAGCTATAAATGCATCGGATAAAACGGGCTCTCTCTGATGGATTTGCAAGACAAACCTGTAAAATTATACATTTGCTAATATATGATATTATTGAATAATGAAAGCTTTTGTAAAATATATGCACCTTGTAAATTAGTTCTACAATAACCAACTGCAATATATCACCAAAGCTGGGCACTTGGTCTAAGCAAGCGGCTAAATAAGCCAGTGCCCTGCTCTGATCAGCATGTAACAACATTAAAAATGCATTTCTTCTACAAGACATATCCTGTTCTCCTTCTAAATACTTTGCTATTAATTCTGGGGCATCTGGTATGAGAAACTCAAAGTTTCTATAAATTGTAAAAATAGCTAGAACTGCATTACGTCTAACATAAGAATGTTTGTGCTCCAAACATGCAATTATTGCAGGCATCAAGGGTTCTAAAAGTTCTGGTTCCTTTAGTTTGCACAAGAATCTGAAAAATACAAATGGATTTTTAGTCACCTAGATCTTAATAATAAAGGCAATATATTAATCATATTAATACCTCAAAGTGGAACCTCTAACAAATTCATTTGGATGTTGTAAGTCCTTCCTATAAGCATCGCAAACTAAAATCATCTCTTGCAATAATTTTCCATCAGGAGATGTTTTGGGAACAATTTCCCAGAAAATTAAGAGCAGCTTTTTTATCGTATGATCCTGCAGGGGCAAAACAAATCTGATGATGGTCATCAGAAGTCCAGGCAGGCGTTCACCACTAAGGATCATATGAATGGTTTTTTTAAGAGCCTCAATTTTTGTTTGAACATCGCCCTTTTCAAGATCCTGTTTCAACTGGAGCTCATTTAATGGTTCCGTATCAGTTGGAATGTTTATCAAAGTATAGCAAGGTTGTTCAGCAATTGTACTCATGTTTTTTAATTGTATCCTACTTTGTTAAAAAAAATTCTTCTTTGTAACCTGAAAATTAAAAATGACTAACATGCAATTTCTAATTAAGTGACAGAACGCCTAGGAGTGGTTATTCCAAGAACAAGTTAAAAGTAAGGTTAGGTTACTTTCGACTATATGTTTAGAGCATCGCATTGAACGCGATACTGTGCACAATGTTGATGCAGTTTAATACACTTGATCACGATAAAATAACGCAAAAACAAAGGACAACGATATCAATTAGTTGGTCGACTGACATTTATACGTATCCGGAAACAGAAAAACAGCATACGTGTCAAACCCCTATGCCAGGGAACTACTGAAAGCAATTAGAAACAGATGACGCCACAATCAACATCTTTAAATTTGTTCGATTCTTTTTTATAAAGTATTATTCATTTGCAAACATAATGATTCCTACCTCTCTTTATTCTTCTGCTTAATTAGTATTAATCATATATTTACTTTTGATCCATAAATAATTATATACTTATAGGTTAAAGTAGCCGAAAACAAAAGCCAAATCCATTAAATGTTTTTTTAAAACTCTGTTTGAACCAAGCTTTCTCAAATTGCACAATCGAATTATGTTTCTTTTAAATTTTGTTTATTTATTTCGTAAAAATTTGTAAATGCTAAAAAGAATATTTTGTAAATTATTTCGGCCTTCAAAGCAAACAAACAGAACATGTAAATACATCGAAGTTTTAATTTATCAATCGCGCTATACATTGTGACCAAATAATATTAATTTATTTTCTTCAAAGATAAATCATCCTGATTAGTGCATCGCCTCAAGTAGAGCACTACTGACCTAGAAAACAAACTGAACTAAATAGATTGCAACTGCGTCCAAAGAATCGGATCGAAACTGCACGCATAGCAAATATTCCAAGTAAGCAACTATGTTGTTTAAAAAACGGATACTAAAAATAGGGAAAATAATGTTTAATTTTGAAAAAGTAAGCAAACATTATTGCACGATACCAGCAAAATTTCCTCTATAAATAAAACAACTCACGATCATCGCAAATGAGCGTATAATTCAGTTATCAATCATTCGGAATGTTATAAAGCAATTACGTTGCGTTTTAAGTAATCACACACTTTTGCATTGGCACGCAGAATGACCGATTTTTCCCATGTCATGTGAGAAATCGCACCGATAAACTTTCGACCTATCATAAGAAGCGGTCAGATTTTATGATTGACATATGCATTCCTTCGTTTCAAGGCAATAAAATAAAGCTGAATATTTGTTTATTCAAATTACCTTTCCATTTAATACACAACTTTCGATTCTTCTTTTGAGTTCTGAATTCTTTTAATCAAAAAATTTTATCCAGTCAGTATTATTTCATGTTTCTTTGATTGATTTTGACACAAGAACTATAGTTGGGCAAATTTGTAAAAGATATCAAAACGTAAATGAAATATTTTACTTTTACGAAGAACTGTTGAAAAATTAAATAAAAAAAAATTGAGCCAAATAAAACCAAATCGACTATATTAATTTAAAAATCTCAAAAGAAGTATCCAAGGTAATAAATTTGATATTCCTCTAAAATGAGACGGTAGAGAATCGTCATTTCCGCTCTTTCGTAAAAATTCACCACATGTTGCATAAGTTTTGTCCCACGCGTGCTAACGCGTTGAATTGCAGCACAAATTAATCCTTTGCACTCGAATGGTGACAGTTAGTCGTCTAATGATACTAACTTCAAAAATTTCCAAAATCGAAATATTCACGAAGATTCGCTTGTATTAAACTTCATTTAGTTTAGTCAACTGATATACTAAAATTTACATATATGGCTATTAAACCACTGAGTCTAACTAATAAACAAACTAAAGTTTGAAAATTTAAGTAACTATCATTTGGTAACTAACAGTCACCTCTCGAGCGCAAAGGGTTAAAGTGATTCGAATTTCACTTACTGTTAGTGCCTTCGGCCAATACTTTTCCGGTAACCCATAGTTCTCCTCCATAGCTTTATCTAGGTCATACTGAACCTGTTAATCAACTAAATTGTCCAGTGACCAACAAAAACCAATCGAGCCCATTGCAATAAGACCATAGAACTTTGCTATCCAACCTATGGGATTGTGATTCTCAAAAGGGTCGCGAAGTTTTTTCTTATAGAGGGTTGCAGAAGTCAGCTGTAGTAGCAAAATTTGAATAAACAGATTAACTATATTAAAATAATTACCCTACCAGGTTTTCGAAATTCATGCTACAAGTCTTTTCACCAATTTGTGACCAATTGGTATGTCAACCTTTAGTACCATATCGGTCCAAAACTACATCTAGCTTCACGGCATAAACGGTGCTGAATTGGCTACAAAGTTTGGCAGTGGCAATAAGATTCATTCTGCCTCTGAAATCGATCTGTACCAAAGTTTGCGAACAGATAAGACCTTAGAATTAACGCAAGAAGGTCATCACGAATGGATGGCAATTACTGGCGCTAGATCTATCGAAATTTGGTTCCACGCTGCTTTTTTGGAGTAGAGATTGAATTAACCCTTTGCACTGGAGAGGTGATCGTTAATCGTTTAATGATACTAACATCAAAAATTTTCAAATTCCAAATATTTACTATGATTAAACTTCATTTAGTTCAGTTAAGTCGTATATTAAAATTTACATATATGACTGTTTAACGTCCAGGTCTGAACTAAAGTCTGAAAATTGGCGAAACTATCATATCCTAGGATTACGATGAGGGGACAGCCGAGTGCAAAGGGTTGAAATTATATCGTGAAATGGCCATCTTCGATAACGTTCATTATAATAAAGGGGTAAAAAAGGGTCGCAACTTATTCGACTATCCTAAAAGAGGGTTGGAGCCCAAAATGGTTGGGAAACACTGGCGTTGTAGCCCCCATTTACACGGTGACCGGTAATTTTTCGAGGTTGCAGCTCGATAAGGCGGTTCTGTAGCGTCAAACGAAATTAACCGGCTAATTGCAGGCGTCTTGAACGACCACCGGAGCCGGTCCTCGCTTATTTCTCGTCTCTGTCTTGCCTACTTTTTTCGATTAACTCCTATTGCACCGGCCGTTGCACGCAGAAAAGGGGTCAGACACGCGTTAAACTCGCTCAGGCTATTTCTTCTCCCTCATAATCGGCGCTGTCCTCCTCTTTCATTATCTCGAACTTTGTCTGGCTCGGTTTCTTTGGAGAACGAGACGGTCGTCGGGGATATCGTCGTTATTGGCACGATCAGTTTCGCGTTCATCGTGCTGTCGGCGTTCCTTTGTCGAAGAACATTCCGGCGATCTTCTATGGATCATCAAACGTCGCCATGTTGAGTGAACTTTCGGTCGTAATTCACTTTGCGGCTTTACGATCGCTATTTTGAGAAGTGTACAGAGCTCGGTGCTGTTATGTCTGCCTGCTGAATGTTTGCATGCTATAATTAAATCCTATAATCCTTTTTTTTATAAGGAAGAATGAATTACACACGCATCTTCGTTTCGCTGAAAAAAAGAAAAGAAAGGGAGATAAAGGAACTGTCATTGTTACATCAGTTCTATCGACAAAAATTTGTTCTTTGTAAATTATAAGAATCTCTTTTAATACGATTAGAGAACGACTGGATGAAACAAAATTCAAAGATCGCGAGAGGATTAATCTAATTCATGTTACTAATTCAATGTGTCGATGCTCATAGTAAATACAAACTAATCCATAAATAAATTGAAACAGATTCTATTTTGTTTAAGAATGTTACACTCCTATCGCATAAAACAAGCCTTCAGTGGCGTCATAATTAATACGTGAGCATTCCTTTCTCGCCTACGTAGATTCTTCTAATCAGCTTCCTTGCATATTTCGCACAGATAAAAAAATTACATCAAACTCGCAATTACTATATTCAGCATCGCGTTCTTTCAAAGTATAGAAAAATTCTAACGCTTCCTTATTATCCTAATATCGCAAGAAATTTTCTATCCGTCGTTCATCCGATTCCAGTTTCAGTAAAATCCATCTATTAACACCATACTTCCCCTAACTTTATTTTCCCTGTTAACACTTTTCATTTTTGGTTTATGTTTGGCCTGGATGCATCGCTGATGAATTGATCGCAATGATTTTCTTCGAGTAATTGATAGTCTAATATCCCTTTACAGTATACATACGATATCGCTCGAAACAGTCATCTTCGCGTAAAGAAACATTTCAAAATTTACAGACTGATTGTAAGCATGTAAAAGCCGATTAATAGGCTTCCGGTCGACAAAGTGTTAAGATCACTCAAAAGGTTTATAATTTTTGTTGAAAACTTTTCTCGACGTGATTCTCGCCTTGCTAAATATAAGCAAGAAGCCTGTTTTTGCAAACTTCAGCGAACGTCTTCCGGTGAAAACTTGGAGCGACAAACATGTAGGGCATGTTTCTGTAGACGACCTCCATAAGATTCTGCGAATAATTCTCTGTAGCGAATTCCTGCAGAAAATTTTCTTCTTTTTATTTTCCTTTATCATTTGTGTCTATTTAAAAAAAAAATATTTACAAATATTTATATAGTAGTTGGTAGCGTTTGACTTCCGTTACTTTTAACGGTAAGTACTACAATTAACTTGGTGACACATATATGATATAATATGGTTCTAATAAGTCTTTTGGATGTTTGCATTTTAGTCTTCTAATTGTGTCCGCTGTTAGTGGGTTTGGGTGTGGTGTTGATTCTAACTTTGTATTTGTTCGTTAGTCGAATAATTTCTTCCTGTACAGAGGAAACATTTAATGTTTCGCGAATGTCGTCATTCCTGATGCACCAAGGAGCATCTATTATTGTGCGAAATGTTTTTGCTTGTAAGCTTTCCATTTTTTGGATGTTTGACTTTACTGCCATTCCCCAAAGCTGGATTCCATAGATCCAAATTGGTTTTATTGCACACTTGTATATGAGTAAACCTTTCAGAAAATGGCCCTTTTTTACCCTAATTCTAGTAGCTCAATAAATCCCCGCTGCCCCTACCAACCCCTTACTCGTGGCGCGCAATCAGATCGAAGCGGCGTCACAGTTAACGTGTAACGTGTAGAATGACAATTTTATTCTCACCTGTAAACAGCTTCCATACATTCCACGTGCCGATAACAAAGTGTATCGGGCACGCACGGAACGCGGTTACGAGCGTAAAACAAACACGATTGCAAAATCGGTCCAGCGACACGTCCGATCGGATAACAGCCGCGTTAAAAGTGCGAAGGACCGTGGCCGAAGCCTGGAGTAGCCTAAGAACCGGCAAATCGACGATATTGCTCGATCGTGAATCGGGAAATATCTGGATCAACCGTGACATCGTGCAAGCTAGTCGAAACCGTGGTGAAGATGGTGCGAGTCGTGTTATTAGCGGCGGCGTTGCTCGCGGTGATCGAGGTCTCGTTGGCTGACACGAGGTTGCCCCTCAAGTGCAAGAACATAGCCAGGGATGTGATCATAAACAGCTGCAAGGGGCCGAGGAGCAAACGATCCGCGGACACGAGCGATCTGGAGAAGATGAACCAAGAAACGTTGAAACTTGTTGGAATGGGTAAGAGACGCGAGTGGATCTCTTTAACCTTTTAGGCACGGCTGAATTGTGCGGGAGGCCTATTCCTTGGACGGTGGAGTTTGACGCGAATTAATAATAAATTAATTAATAATTCATAATACAATTAGGTATGGTATATAAAGAGATGCCATGCGCGAGAGCCACTATAGTGGCTCGTCGTCCAGAGAGATGCCATCCGCGAAAGCCACTATAGTGGCTCGTCGTACCTAAGAGGTTAAACACTTATTCCTACTGACGCTTCACGTATACCTATTCCTACCGTGACATTTCCACGCAAGACAGACCACAAACTTTGCTCAGAAAATAAACAATGAAAAGAGAAGTGAATATTGAAAAATGTATTATACGTGTATTTGAGGAAAAGTCTAACGTTTACAGTTTACGATTCAATTACGTTGCATCTATGAAATCCTAATCGAAATTTTAAAAACGGTCATTTGACCGGTCGTGGTAGGAATAGTGTTAAGAGAAAAGAGTACATTTGGAATTGCTGCGACTTGTTGTGCGTTTAATCGTTTTCTGGTCGGACAGAAGAAGATTGTTGTCGATTTTTAGGCTTGTTGCACGTGAAATCATGTGATCGGGACTGAGTTTAATTAACACTTAGCCAACCGAATGGGGAAATCTCCCATTTTGTCCTCAACAGAGCGCTGCAATTGATTCTATTTGCTTTTGTTATTACTTAGTCTTGAACTAGTAGTGTTCATAAATTTTCCAAAATACAATTTTTAATAAATCCAACATCAGCTTAGAACCAAGTAATAACAAAAGTAAATGGAATCAATGGCACTGCTTTGTCAAGGAAAAAATGGGAGATCTCCTCATTCAACAACCGCCACAGAGAACTGTTCGGTTTCCACCGCGCATTTTTCGGAAGTAGCACGAACCGAAATTCGCTATTTGAACTCAAAAAGGTCTGAAAAAAAAACTAAATAAATAATAATAATAAAACTAGTCATGTGAGCAATCATATTTCACGGCAACAATTTCGTTCAACGATTTTACACATTATTTGTACAAAACTTAAAATTAAACGTTTATAACAATTATTTTTTAATGGTTTTTCAAAAAGTATAAGCGAAAAATCAGGAAATTAAGGACATTATAGATGACTAAGGATAAATAAGACGTCTCAAACATAGAATAGAAAAACAGTAACATATTCAAAATCCTTCAAAATTAGTTGATTTTATTTTATGTTGTACTCTACAGTAACATTTCGTCAGCAATTGCGAAAAATTCCAAGTTAAGGTAGTTAACAATGACAGAAAACGAGAAACGCGTTTGCTAAAGTCAAAATGGGAAATCTCCCTGATCGGTCGGCTAAGTGTTAATTAAGATCAGTTCCGACAGATTTGACGTGCTCCTCTCAATAGAGGAGGATGTTTAGAGGATGTCGCATTTCAGATATTAGTAGGCTTTGCTGTATCATTTATGTGATTTATAGTCAGCGACTTTATTTCCATTGAATGAAAAATACAGTAAAAGAAAGTAAAGTAAAAATTACGAAACAAGCTGTTTTATTGCATGGAAATAAGCTAAATCGCAAAAGAAAACGGGAGCATAAGCTTTAGAAAACATTTTTGACCTACAGTGGCTCCAAAAAATATTCGTACACTATGTCACAAATAAATTCGTTTAACCCTGAAATTCTGAGTCTGATAGAAATATTTGACAAAACTTTGTGGGTATGTAGATCGTAATAGTATACGTATGAATTAATTTCTTCTTTTCATCTAAACGCCATTTTAAAGGGGTGAAACCAGCGTTGAAGTTTCTGAGTTTTCTCTCATTTTTTAAAGATAACTTTGTAATGGTACTTGATGAAGCAAAACCTTTCAAATAGAAAATGTTTAATTTTTAATACTCTATCGCCCTGTCATAAAAAAGAACACAGAAAAGCTTGTATTCAAAGCGTGAAAAATCGCTGAAACTTTCAGATTCGTTATCAACCCCCTTAAAAGATATTTTCCCGCCAAAAAAATTTCTCCATGTAGGATAAATCATGCTCTGTACACACATAAAGTTTCATTGAAATCAGAATTTCAGAAATGGATGAATTTCCTTATAATACAGTGTACGAATACTTTTTGGAGCCACGTACATCGGATTACTTTATATTCGTGTAGAAAAATTTCGAAATTTAAATGCAAATTTGATCGATTTAGCTCGCACACCATATTTTCTTCTAGTATTAGTGTGAACCATTAACAAAAGCATTGACGATCGGTTTTTCAGACGCTGTTGAAGCAACGAGTAACGACGAGTCGCATGCAAATCAACAGAAACGTCAGTTCTACGTCTTGCAGCCTAGGATAAGCTATCGTATTCCTTATGGCTATGGACTTCCGGGACAGGACTATGTGTCTGATACGTATCACCAGGCGGACTTGAACCTGCCAGGGCTTGGAATTAATGTAGACAATCAGTATGGTAGCATGACACAGGATACCTACATACCACCTATGCCCATACCATACCAGCCCATGGGATATGGTGTGAGATCTGCTGTAAGTTCTCGATTGCTAAGAAGCAATTGATGAAATCGTAATTATGTCGAAGAGAAGAGATTCATTTATACACGGGATAAGGTGTGAGATCTACTATAAGTTTTACCATAAGTTAAATAACGATTGATGAGATTGTAATCGTGTTGAAAAAAAAAGGGATTCATTTATATTTGGAAGAAAATGTTTGATATGAAACACATCGAATGCTTCGAATCTGTGGGATTGTATTTAAGAAAAATTTGTTGAAATTGAAAGATGAAATATTGGATTATACGTAACGATTATACTATTGTATTGTAATAGATTGTAATGTAAATGTAATGCTGTATTGTAGGTAAACTTTTTCCTATAACTTTCACGTTGTAGGAGGGGTGAGAGCTTAAAGAAGAATTTAGATTTCATTCGTTGGGCTATACACTGTTCTGCTGTAATTAAAAATTGTCGAGAACAATTTTATGATGTAATGTAGTATTATAATGAAATAAAAGTAATAAATATTGTTGCCACTATATTCGTGTTTTGCATTATTTGAAGCACTTGAACGATCAAACAAGTAGAAGTTATGGCGAAAAGAGGGTAGTTCAATCATTATTACGATTCATCAATTGCCTCACGCTTAATTATTTATATTTACTTTGATCTACGATTTAAGTTAACTAGAAACTATTTATTATTATCATCTATATTTTCACATCGTCGAATAGTTTTAAATACAAGCTCAACTAATCGATCAATAAACGAACTTCTTCCGTAGAATCCAGACGGTCTTCTGGGCTTTAGTTTAAGCCCCGAAGAACTTGAAGAACTCCACGAAGAAATTGGCGACAGAATGCCCAGGAACTCGAAAGATTTGAACAAGAAGATCTTCCAACACGTCGCCGCGAAATGCTGCTCGAACGCTAAATTATGCTACGACAATCCAAGCTTAATACCCTGCATGGGATATTAAAGAGGATCATTTCTTGCATGAGATAGCATCGACCTGATCGATTGTACTTAAACATTGAAACCCAACCTGAGAATCTTAGGAAATAAAGCGCTAGTTAATTCAGGAATTTGTTCAAAAATTTAAATAGCAACGAATTTAAGTGCCTTTCCTTCGAAGCATTTTGTACCACATCTAAATGTATAATAGTTTAATTTATAGTCATCTCCAGTAGTCGTCTATTAAGTATTTTTTTTTTTTTTTAAGCATGTGCTGTGATTAGTATGAACTAGTATAGTGAGCCTAATTAGTAAGTTAGAAATTTACAAGAGATGTAAATTTTTCTACGTACATAAGTATAATCATTCCTTACTGGAATGAAAACTAGAATTAATTTTGACTTTTTTATACGAATAATTATCTTCAATCTTATCTAAGAAGATGAACATGGAAGCCATGAATTACTTATGTATTATAGTTCTTAGATTTACAAAAAAAGGAATGCAACGTTTTTTATACACAATATACAATTATTATCTTCTATTTTTAATGAATTAGCAACGTAAATTTGTTTATGGTATGTTCTGATGTAAATACATTCAGGAAAAGTAAGCAGAATGAGCGAACCGAGATTAAGCATAATAATCGAACTCATTGTCAAATCTGGGTTTACGATATCCAACGAAACGTAAACAAGAAACAATCATCGCTCTTTCAATATTTATCGGTTTTATTTACTCAAATAAACATGCATTGTAAATATAAGCAGCTAATGTTACTGTAACATTTATGTATAATTACTTTTGTTTTAATTATTCGTAAGAAAAAGTTCTATTTTTTTTATCGTTCCACAGTGTATAATAGTTTCTTTAAATAATGTGAAATAATAATTTTTATATTCATCCCTTTTACACTCTTGTAATTATTATAAAAATTTTGTATTGTCCATTATAATATAGTTAAACTGATCAAATCTGCCGTCTTGATTGACCAATTAAAGTGCTAAAAATTAAAAACAAACAAAAAAAATTCCCAACGACTCACTAGCCAGATGTTTTTTTTTATTTACGAGAAAAATTACCTGCCTATTTAAAATTAAAACGACAAAACTTTCCCTCCAACCTAATAGATGCTATTTAATGGTGTTTAGCAGTATTCTGTGTTACTTTAATAGCACAGTTACTGATACCAAAAAATACTTTTTCTGTTCACAAATGAACAGAATGACGTTATGCTAAAAAAAAGAAACAGCTGGGCAGGGAACGTGTTAACACTTTACCGACCGAATGGGAAGGTCTCCCATTTTGTCCTCAACAGAGCGCTGCAATTAATTCTACTTGCCCTAGTGAAAAACAATCTGGCAAACTCGATAGAATAAATTTGAACAATCCCCGCTTAAACTCGATTCGTACTACTTTCCACAGTTATTCGAATGAGGGACACCATATACGTTGCTTAAAAGTAATCATTTTATTTACACGAAATCAATACATCACCGTCTATGTACACGAATTCACAGGGGCTAATACAACGTTTACAAGTCTCGCGTTGAAATCTCGATCGAGGATCGAAAGATCTTCGCGTCTCGGGTCTTGGAATAGCGATCGTCCACGAGGCTTGTGCAGAAAATGCGCTCGCACAAAGAATTGCAACAGATAGAGGGAGGACGGGGAGGCGGGGAGGGGCGATGTCCCGTTTGCACTATCATCCAATTTACAAGCGAACCGTGTGCAGCAGATAATGGCTGCCGGAGTAATGGTCAACGTGCAGGTAGTGATGGTATCCAGATGAACGTAGAAAACTTCCTCGTTACGCCATCCTTTTGCTTTCATTACTCATTTCGATCTCTTTTCTCCCCGTATCTGTTGCTACTCCTTTATTTTATGCAATTCTGTAAACTTCTAAGCGATAATTACACGATTGCATTGTACAATTTTGCACCAGACTGTCCTTAAGTTCCGTTTCTTACTTTATTGATTTTTTTGAATTTCATGGATTTTTTAGAATTGATATCTTGTGTTAACGCTTAGACCAACCGAATCAGGAGATCTCCAATTTTTTCCTTGACAAAGCAGTGCCATTGATTCTATTTACTTTTGTTATTAGTTAGTCCTAAATTGATGTTAAATTTATTAAAAATTGTATTTCAGAAAATTTCTTGAACAGTACTAGTTCAAGACTAACTAATAACAAAAGCAAATAGAATCAATAATAGTGATTTGTTGAGGACAAAATGGGAGATCTCCTCATTCGGTCGGCTAAGTGTTAACATCTTTGATTTAAAGTTTGACATTCTGCGCTTCAGATTTGTTATTCTGATTTCACGGAAGAGAATAAATTATGCGGTTGAATTTATAGAGCATCGAAATTTTCATAATTTTCCGAACTCTTCTTTTTACTTTGAAAGTAATACGAACTTTTTT